>CAKNXH010000530.1:316337-420079 GCA_932178445.1 Andricus quercusramuli | reverse complement strand
AAAAAAAACAAATTTTCAAAAAAATAGTTGAATTTTCATCCAGAAAAGATTTCAGTTGTCTTTTTAAGACCAAGATAATAAATTTAACCAAAGAGTAAATCTTCTACAGGTAAGTTAAATTTTCAACAAGACAGGAGAATTTTCAATCGGAAAAGATGACTTTTCAATAAAAAATTGTTAACTATAAGTTCTTTTTCTGATAAATAGTCGAATTTTAACAAAAAAATATGACTTTTTAACAAGGCTACTAAGTTTTCTACAGAAAAATAAAATTTTTAAATAAAAATAACATTTTCCAGGAAATAGTTGAATTCTCAACAAAACAGTTGCATTTTTGTCCATAAAAGATGCAATATTTCTACTAAAAAAGATGAACTTTTAAATTAAAATGACAAATTTTCAGAAAAAATATTTTTCATCCAAAAAAGATTTTAGTTGACTTATCAGCAATAAAATACGAATTTTAAACAAAATGTTAATATTATACGAAAAGATTCGAATTTTCAACCCAAAAATTTTCAGGATAATTTTCAGGAAAAAGTTTTTGCGAATTTGCAAAAATGAAGTACATAAGTGCAGGACCCCTCCCCCACTTCTGTAAGAAATCGTGACAAAATGTCTTGGGCCCCCCCCCCCTCCTTGAGCTGTTACATAATTTAAGTACGGTCCCTAATTTGAATAAATTACAAAAAAGTTCTAGATCAATTAAAAAATCTATACCCTCTCCTCCACATTATTTTAGATAGCAGATATTAGAAATTACAAAATGTTGCATTATCATCAATTAGATATTTTAAGGCCATGTGATGAGTATGTCACGTGACCAGATTCCAACCTTACCGCCACTTTTTTTATTTGACAACTTATGTTTACACGAATAACCACATCGAGTTGAAAATTTGGAATAATAAATAAGAAGCAATAAGAAAGGCGGCTCTGGCCCTTGATTGTAATAATCATGGAAAAAGTAAAAAAAATGTGTTACAAAAAAAACTTTTTTCATGATTATTACAATTGGGGACAAGAGCCTTCTTTCTTAGTGCTTATTATTTATTACCCCGAATTTTCAACTCGATGTGGCTATTCCTGTGAAAATAAGTCGACAAATAAAAAAGTGTCGGTAAGGTAGGAACTCGGTCACGTGACCCACTCGTCACATGGCCTTAATTTAACAATTGCTTCGCGCTCATAGCGCTCGTGTTTGTTAACTAGTTATCTTAAATAATTAAATGTACTTTAAACGTAAAATAATGAGCGGCTAACAATAATTGATATGTAAACAGGATTACCGATGCGGAATTTCTTGATGAGTTTCCATCCCATGTATGAGCTCTCTCTCTCTCCCTCTCTCTCTCTCTCCCTCACTCTCTCTCTCTCTCTCCATCTCTCTCTCTCTATCCACATATAGCAAAATACACAATAGATTTTAATTAAGCGTCATAATCAGGGATGGTTTAAACTTGATGTGCAATTAACCTTGTCGCTCAGAGGAATCTGGAACGTTAGCCGCCATAAACGTTTTAATCGGTCTTCTGATATACACTCTGAGGAACTGAAAGCAAGTGTGGAGCATTATTTTTGGCACTAAGTAATTCACATCCGCAACGAAGTCGTGGATGGTTGTCTTAATGGGGTAGAAGACTCGACGGTAGAATGGAATCGTTTCTAGTAATTGTTTAAAGCCATTGAAACTTCACGCAGTGAACTTTGTAATTGTCCATTTCAACCAGGCAATCGACGGGAAGAGGAAAACAAAAAGAGGGAATGGAAAGCTACATACGATGGTGCTTATGAAAATAATATAATTTTTTGTGGAGAATAGCTCATTTTGTGAGCTTTCCAAGAGAAATTATTCGAAGTAGTTGGTATTAACCCTCTTTCTCTCCCGAACATCCCCTTCCCTGACCTATTTCACCAACATCTTTTTTATTTTCCATCCCCTACTTAGCTAGCAATTTTTCATCAATTTCTTTAAAGGAAAGAAGTGTTCAGAGCGTGAAAAGACTAGATTATCAATTTATTTGTTAACATAATAATAATATTTTTTGGCAGTAATCAAATTCTTTGGACGCAATGATTTTCTCATCAACTAGGGTACCAAAGGGATGATCTTCTCACATCTTCGAAAAAGTACCTTGGAAGTCAAGCTGATCTAAATTTAATTGTAAAGAGTCCAAAAATTTTTTTCCATTCCCAATTTAAGGAAATCAAGATTTTTTTTCAGCAATCAAGTTCCTTTGACTCAATGTATTTTGGATAAATTTAATGACAAGGAGGATGAAGTTTTAACATTTCGAAGAATCTACCCTCGCAGTAAGAACGAACTAAATTCACTTTTGGGGGTATTAGACATTTGTTTCTATCCTCTATTGAGGGCGATCGAAGAATTTTTCAGTAATCAAGTTCTTTGTATCCATTTTTTTATTTTCTAAGTAACCAAGGGGGTAATGCCCTAATCCCTTAAAAACACAATCGATGTCACCAGGTTGATGAAAAAATCTCTGGGTCCAAGAAACTACATTACTACAAAAAATTTCGTTTTTCCTATGAATGAGACAGAAAGAAATTTCTGATATCGCTTAAATTAGGTTCAGATCAGCTTTACCTTGAATGTAGTTTTTTGAAAAGATGATTTTGACTTGGAATAGGGAATTTTCAAAAAATAATTATAATTCAGATCTCAAACAAGAAATTTTTCTGTAGAATAACATCAATCTTGTCATAGAACGTTGGATTCCTTGAAAAAATTCTGATCCTCAATTGCAAGAGTAGATTTTCATAAAAAATTATAGTTCTGATTTGGGACAGGACATTCTTAAAGAATAAAAATCTCTAAGGAATAGGATAATACAAGTCCATTACAAATTTCTGCAAGAACTGTTTGGTAGGATACTTAAATGCTCTCATAATTAAAACTATGAGCAGAATAAAATGAATAACTAGAATCGACCTCAGAATACGTATCAAATTAGGTATGAGTAATCTCGAGAGTTGGGTTAGGAGTTTTGTACAAATATTCTAGAAAGAGATTTTCGAAATGATTTGGAACAGAAAATGTTCGAGAAGAATTATGATTCTGATTCAGAGCGGGAACTTTAAAAAAAATTATACTTGTGTGTTGTAACAAAGACGGTTCAAAAATAAGAACAATTTGGATATGGGACAAGGAATTTTCACGAAGATTTCTCATTCTGGCTTGGAACAAGGTATTTTCGAGAAAAAAAAAACAATTATAATTCAGATCTGAAAAAAGAAATCTTTCTGATGATATGCAATAATTTTATCCCTGGGAGGAGGATTTTTGAAAAGACGTATCATCCTGATTTGAAACAGAAAATTGTCGAGAAGAATTGACATTCTGACTTTGAACTAAAATAAGGTCAAGTTGAATTTGAAACGTTAAATTTTTGTAAAGAATTCTGGTTTTGGTTTGGAACAGGGACTTTGAATAAAGATTATAATTCAGATCTAAAATAAGGAGTTTTTCAGAAGATCTACTCTAGATGATTCTCACTTGGTATGGGGGATTTCCCCAAATAAGTATAGTTCTGAATTATAAGAAGAAATTTTCTAGAAGAATTACAATTCTGATTTGGAAAGGTAGCCTTTTGAAAAAAATTATGATTCAGATCTGGAACTAGGAATTTTCTAAAATGATTAAAATATTTACTTAGAGCCAGCGATTTTTGAGAAGATTTATGATTCTGATTAGATTCGACGATGTCTCTGATTAATGTAGTTTACGTAATCGTTAAGATTTTTAAAAGTTTTCTTTTTCCTAATTTATGATAAGAGTTTAAATATTCATAAAAAGATTTTCGTTTTCAAAAATCTTTTGGTTTCTCGCATATATTAAAAACAAAATAATAAAATTGTTCACTTGAATAAAACATGTGTTAGATGTTCAGATTTATTGAAGAAATTAGAAGTTGATTGCGGTACACGTGGATAGACTACGTCACCTCCAGCAAGGTTTTTCATAAAGTTATTCTTCTTCACAATGATGCATTATTTACGCCTTGCGTCTATATTCACCAAAATATTTGTTTACTTTCCAATATATTTTAATCAGCAATATATCATTTTATTCCGTAATTTATTCTTGATATTTCACTCACCATGTTTTTATTTAATATTATTGAGGAAATTTCATTTGAATTGAATAACACTATATCACATTGAATTTTAATTTGGTAAATGAATATTCAAGAAGAACTTCACTACTTCTTAAATAAGAAAAATTTCCATTAGAACATTCCAAATAGAAAATTAATCTACCAGTGAATAAAACAAACTATTGTTATTCAAAATTGAATGCAAATTATAACAACTAGCTGATGAATTGTGTCACTTCTCAAAACAAATATAAACAAAAATGCATCAAGTACCCTTTTGTCGATCAAAAATTGCTTCTTTCCATATGCGTCCTTTTTGAGCTTCCTCTGATCGAAAAATAATGTATCATAGACTCAAGTTAAATGAAATGATAATTCTATAAAACGCTGGAGCCCGACAGACATGTTCGTGAAAACTATTTTTTTTCCAACTCAAGAGTCCCAGAACGTCGAAAATTGAATGAAACTATATAGGTCCAAAATCACATGAATCTCAGACATTCCTTCTAAATGATGGGAATGTAAAAAAAAACGTTTTCTTTGTTGAAAAATACCTGAATAAAGCATTTTTGTAATGAATGTTATTTCAATCAATCATACTATTGAGCTGCGTCTTCCGAATGCTGATAAAATTATCATCTTTTATATTATCATGATTATTCTTATATTATATTATCATCATTTAATAAAAATTTATGAAGACAAAATTTATCGTACTATCCGTATCGACGCACAGTGAGTTTTTTTTTTACAAATTTTGTCTCAAAATTCTGCTGACCGCTCAATTTTTGCCGATTCTAATAATTTTTTTTTCAAATACTCGTAACGTATTATAATTTCATGTAGGACTGCTACTTTTTCAGTTTTCTGCAAAAAACCAACATAAAAAATATGAACTTGCCAATGTAGCTGCACTACGATATTTCGAAAATTTTAAAACAATGAAATCGGTAATATCTTTACACACGAACTTCAAACTCACAAACCTCAAATCCACGAACCTCAAACCCGCGAACCACAAACTTCAAAACCCGTAAACCCACAAACCTCAAAAGAACATACCTCAAACCTCAAACCTCTAACCCACAAAAATTATACCTCAAACCCACACAGCTCAAACCCAAGAACCCGTAAACCCAAACCCTCAAACGCACAAAGCTCAAATTCACAAACATGAATCCCGCAAGCCTATAAACCTACAATCCTCAAACTCACAAACTCACGAATCCATAAACCTAAAATCTCAAACCCACAAACCTCAAGCACATAAACCTAAAACCCCAAACCCACCAACCTCAAACATATAAACCCAAAACCACAACTCCACAAGCCAACAAACATTAAACCTACAAACCTCCAACCCACAAACTCACAAACCTCAAATCCACGAACCTTGAACCCCAAACCCTAAAGGTTGGTTGGTTTGTGGACTGTTCTGCATGATGTACTTATATGTTGAGTTTTATGAACAAGGGGTTTGATGTTTTCGGATCTGCTGTTTGTAGGTTTGAGGTTTGTAGATTTGTGGTTTTAGGTTTATGTGTTTGAGGTTTGCGGGTTTGAGGTATAATTTTGGTGGCTTTGAGGTTCGTGGGTTTGAAGTTTAAGGGTTTAAGGTATAATTTAGATGGGTTTGAGGTTTTTGTGTTCGAGGTTCATGTTTTTGAGGTTTTTGGGTTCATGTGTTTGAGGGTTTGAGGTTTGTGGGTTGGAGGTTTGTAGTTTTGCTGTTTGTGGACTTGTCGAGTTGTGGTTTTAGATTTATGTGTTTAAGGTTTGTGGGTTTGGGGTTTTAGGTTTATGGATTGGTGAGTTTGACGTTTGTAGGTTCATGGGCTTGGGGTTTTTTTGTTTGTGGATTTTAGGTTTGTGCGCTTGAAGTTTGAGGTTTAATTTTTGTGGGTTTGACGTACTTGGGGTTGAGGTTTGTGGGTTTACGGGTTTGGGGGTTTGAGGTTTGTTGGTTTGAGGTTTGTGGGTTTGAGGTTTGTGGGTTTCTTGTTTGTGGGTTTGTGCATTTTTGTGGTTTTAGGTTTATTTGTTTGAGGTTTGTGGGTTTGGGGTTCAAGGTTTATGGATTTGTGAGTTTGAGGTTTTTAGGCTCATAGGCTGGGGGGATATATGTTTGTGGATTTGAAGTTTTTGCATTTTAGGTTTTTGGGTTCACGGGTTTGGTAGTTTGAGTTTTGTGGGTTTGAGGTTTGTGGGTTTTAGGGTTTTGTAGGTTTGAGGTATAATTTTGGTGGGTTTGAGGTTTGAAGATTGTGCGTTTGAGGGTTGTGGGTTTGAAGTTTGTGGTTTCACGCGTTTGGGGGTTTGAGGTTCGTGGTTTTGAGATTTGTGAGTTTGAGGTTTGTGGGTAAAGATATTACCGATTTCATGGTTTTAATAGTTTCGAAATTTCGTGGTTTAGCTACCTTGGAAAGTTCATGGTACATGAAATTATAAGTCGTTACGAGTATTTAAAAAAAAATTAGAATGGTTCAAAAATTGAGCAGTAAGAAGAAATTTGAAAAAAAAATTGAAAAAAACTCACTGTGCGACGGCCATATAATACAAATGTTCTTAATTCTAGATATAAAACAAATCAAATTTTCTTCATATTTTCAACTTGCAAAACTCCTTGATAATAATGTCGACAACATTTATTGGACTGATTTGTGAAATACAAATACCTCACAAGGACATGTTTAAAGCGCAGATAATTCATGAGATAAGAACAATTGTACATGTTTTATACTGTAATAAATACCCAGAATAATCATCAGTGACGCTGCTAGATAAATTTCTAATTAATGCAGTAATCAGTTTATCCTGAGTTTGAAAAAATGACGATCCTCTCTGCTATAGTCCTGTTATTGGCGATCATCCTTTATTCTATTGGTGAATATAATGAGATAATAATATGTCTAATGGATTTTGAACAAATTTTCTTAGGCTCTTGTAAAAAAATTTGTCCGTTATAATCTGGATACTATCCTTATTTAAAACCGTGGCAATACTTTCAAATCCCTGGGAATCACTTGAAATTTTTTAATTCTTCCTAAATCCCATTTAATTGTTAATTCCCCTTTCAGATCTTGATAATATTCTAAATACTCTGAAATCCCTCAAAATATTGGAATTCATCCGAAATTCTTTAAACCATATAATATAATCTGAGTATTTGAAGAATATTATGGATATGAAAATTGGTCTTGAAATGAAAAGCATACTGTGTAAAATATGAAAGATTGATAAAAAAATGAAGGGTAATACAGCAGAACGAATCAAACCACATTTAGTACATTTTCAGAACAGACAAAGAACTTTCTACAAAATGTAGTCTTCAGTTTGAATAAAAACAACGCATTCAATTTCTATATTATTAGTTGCTGAATTCAGAAGAAAACAATGTTATCAAAAAAGGCCAACCAGTTCTGAAAAAAATGGAAGGAGGTAGTCTAAAAAAATTGAACATTTTTCTCCATTTTATCAAATAACGTAGGTCGTGATCCTGTGGTTTGATATACTTCAGCGAAACTTCATATCCTTATCATCAAGCTTGAGTAACCATATCGTAACTTCAAACATCAATTTTACTTTAGGCAAATTTCTCACTATCTATCACATTAATGCTCAGCCGCTCAACTCGTACATCCATGAATTTCGTTACATTCTGTTCAATAATTCCTGTGACATAATTAAGCTTTCTGAGACGTGGCTGGGTGAATATTTAAACAAATTTGTAGTACAAGTTAATGGCTTTCAATAACCCGGATCTTGTTATTTCTCGTCGACCTAAATTATCTTAGTATTCGAATCAAATGAGACAATTCTTATATTAGAATAACTTATCACTAATTCTTTTCTCCTCCAATACATCATACCGCCGCATCTCGCACCTGATTAAATTTTTGCGCAGTAAATGATAATCATATGGTTATAGAGCATAGTCAAACAGAAGTACCCTTCTTATCTCGCCATGACCTAATGCAAATCACGTATCTATGTCTCCTAAAAAAAGAGTCAAAATGTTTCCACTACCCTGACTTCTGTAACAAAATCCTCTACTGATATAAGGGTGAATTGTTGAAGGCATGTTTGTCTTGTATTCTAATGAAAAAGTCTTAAAACTTGGCGAATGCGAACCTTAGAACCTTCCGCTACCATTTGATGTGATAATTTCGTACGTTCAGAAACGCGCCTACATGAAAAGCTGTCTCTTCATGAAACAACGACTCAGCTCATCAATTGCAAGCGCTTACCGGGTGGATAAAAGAACTCCTCCCTGTGGGCATACCCTTGAAACTTTGGCCTTCACTTCATTATCAAGTATGTCCTGCTTTTTAGCATGAAGTGCACCTACCCATTTGCCGTGTCACTAACTCCGTGTGTTTTAGCAGAACCGTATATGAATTTAATTGCGGTGTTACTAAATGCCCCCTCTTTGTCTAAAAACGCTGCGATTGCTACTTCACCTTTCCGCATTGTATTATCAACTCGGAAGGTGAACGCAAAGAGAAAGTCTGCAGTAGATCTGCATTTTTAAAAGGCAAATTGATTTCCATGCAGAGGTTCTTCCGTTAGAATGTCCTTTTTCAAGTAAAGGTCCACTAATTTTTGAAGTGTTTCTAGCCTAAACGAGGTCAAGTTGATCAGTCTAAAGGATTTTGCCTCATAGTATCTATCCTTTCCCGTCTATGAAATGAAAATTGCCGTAAACATCCTCCATGCTACAGGTGTGTATCCATTCCTGAGTATGCTCAGAAAATTCTGCACAATGGATCAAATAAGGACTAAAACCCTTCTTAAATTATCGCAGGGAATATTCATTTCAATTGATTGACTACCCATCTAATGTTTGAATGAGTGACGATACGACTAGCTACTTTCCAATCTTCCATTCTGGCTCTGAAATTAGGTCCTCCTCAGGGGTATGACTCATGGGACATCCACTCATCCATGTAATCCAAATCCGATCCCGGAAATTGTACCCTCATTAAATGCACAAGGATTTCAATAGTCGCTTAGCCATTTTACCTGAAGGCAATAATAATGCGCTCAGTTGACATGATTAGTTACTCCTCAGGGTTCTCTGAAGACTAGAAGTGTCAGACATATTCTTGATTCCCCGGCTATACCTCCTCCATATGTCACTTACGGCATTTTGTATCTTATTATTATATCTACTTGAGGCTGCCCTGCAGAAGTTGCAATTACCATTCTTATTAGCCATGTTGGAGAGGCTTCGAGTATTCTTGTTCAGGTTTTCCATTCTACAATCCAACCAGGGTGCTTCTTATGTCCATCAAATTAAGCTATACCCCAGATGGTGGGTCCTGGTAGTCAATTCTTAGGTACGCTGAGCAAATGACCATAGGTTGACGCTGGCCCCCTAAATGGTGCTTAATCTTTATTGCCACCATGTCTCTAGAAAAGGACCTTGGTAATCCAATAAATTCAATATCGCGTTTGACATAAATTGCTTCTCTTTGTGTTTCTATGAAACTTCGATAAATGACTCATCCGCTCTTGTTACTCAATCCTCGGAATTTCGCCTGTTCCAAGGTTTTTTCAGTGAGGCTAGATCGCTTTTCCGCTCTCGAACATCTTCTCCAGATAGCAGACGATCCTTCAGAGTGGCGACGGTTTATCTGGAAGGAATCCAGTCTGAAAAGAAGAAATCTAGTGTCCATTCTAACCTCCAGTTATCTCCACCACCTTTTCCGGGAACAAACCTGGTCCTTTGTCTACGAGTCTGACTTAGGTTTTTAAGAGGATATTCGTATTGATCCTTTCCGACCCATTGTGAGGCCTGCAGTCAATCTTCTTGAGACTCTTGAACCCTCTTGGCCCTGCAGTTATTACAAGATGGGTAGCTAGACTACTTGCCTTGACTTCGATAACTTTCCATTCTCTCGTCTTAATCGTTAAGTTTTTGATTGCTATCGTTTTAGGTACTGCTTTTGGTTCTACGAATACACTGGGGATCCGAGCCAGCAGCTTTACTGGCCTTGGAAGGTATCTGCTGTCAATCGGTTTGACCTTAGCTGCCATCCAAGTGTGTAATTTGCCAAGAGCTTTAATAAGCCAAGTTCGGGACTCTTCGTCCGAACAGATAACGATAAGAGTATTATTTTTGAAGCATCGGTCTTCAAATCTTGGGATGATTCCTCCAAGTCGCACCAAACGATTTTCTTTTCTGATGTTTGCTTATTGTGAATTCCTCGTTGGCTATGGCCACTTTAAGGTGAAGTTGAAGAGTCCGGCTATCAGAATGGCCCGTCTTTGGAAACAATCTAGCTCGTCGTGCTTGTTTCGTTTGGTTTGACCTTCCAGAATCTTTGAAAGTTTTAATAAAATTTTAAAATGTTTTGCAAACTCTGATAAATTTTCTAAAATTTATCAAAATTTTGAAAATTTTTAGACATTTGTCAAATAAATGAAACTGCATCTGCTGCAGCATGTTTTCCTCAGTGTAAAATGCAAAATTGGAAATTCACTAATTTCTATTTCTTTTTACAGAATTAGGTTCGCAGGGTGACTCAACTCCTCGGCGCGAGAAATTGATCTTTCGCCGGGGAAATGAACCTTCTTTGTATCCGCCGGGCCCATCAGCCGACCAATCTACGTTGGGTAAGTCACTTTTTTTTAAGTAACTCCTTACAGTTACATCACACAGCAAAAAATTTAACTTGTTGGAGTTATCTTACTTAAAAACGTACCTTCAAGTTCTCTAAAAAATACTATGGATTTTGGCACCCACCACCTTAATTTTCAAAATTGACCAAAAAATCGGAATCACTAAAATGATATGTACCTACGCTATATTTAGAGATAATGAACATTGGAATGTTGGAATATGCGTTGAGTTTCAAAGAAGCGAGATGCAAAATGACATTTTTATATTTGAAATTCTGAACCTTGAATTTTGAGGACTTTAAATTAAATAAAAAAGTCTATAAAGAACCTTATTGCCATTTTAGTGACAAGATTCTTTTATTGGTTCTCATTTTTTGGAAATTCATCAAAATTTGGGAATTCTTGTAAACTGTTGTAAATTTATCGACATCTTGAGAAATTCAGACAAATATTGACATTTTTGAATATTTTAGAAATTTATAAAAATTTTTGGAAATTTTTCAACTTTTGGAAACTTTTGGAATTTTTTAAAACTTCTAAATTTTGGAAAATTCATTACAATTTTCAAAACTTTTATTATTAAAACTTTTTTTGAACATTTTCTAACCCTAAAAATTGTTGGAAATATCTAAATTAAATTTTTGTTTTATTTGATCGAAATATTTTGAAGATTTTGTATTTAAAATTTTTCTGATGTATCACAAAGTTGGAAATTCAGCAAAATTTTGAAGATGTTCAGTTTTCATAATTTTGGAATATTTTGCAAATTTTAATCAATGAAACAAATTTTCAAAATTTATCAAAATTTTGAATATTGTTAAAAATGTTGGAAATTTGTGAAATAGATAAAACTGCATTTTCTGTAGTATGCTTGTCTCAGTTTAATAATTCAAAATTGAAAATTTATTTATTTCTATTTGT
Source organism: Andricus quercusramuli (assembly GCA_932178445.1). Taxonomy (NCBI): domain Eukaryota; kingdom Metazoa; phylum Arthropoda; class Insecta; order Hymenoptera; family Cynipidae; genus Andricus; species Andricus quercusramuli. The sequence goes on along the minus strand of CAKNXH010000530.1, from coordinate 408,419 downwards.
TGTAACAGAATTAAATTCACTGGGCGACTCACTTCCTCGGCGCGAGAAATTGACCGTTCGCCGAAGAAATCAACCTTCTTCGAGTCAACCAAGCCGACCAGCCGACCAATTTACCTTGGGCAAGTAACTTTTTTTTCATGTAACTCGTTACAGTTATATCGCGGTAAAAAAATTAAATTGCTTTTCTTTAACTTTTTAACTATAATAATCTCATAACATTCTCTTCAACATGAATTTTTTTCCTTGCATAACAATATTTTAGCATTGATTTTCAACATATTAATTTTGCACATTACATTAAAAGGACTGAATTTCAAAAAAGCGAGATGCAAAATGCCACTTTAGTGACAGCATTTTTTGATTGGTATTAGTTTCTTGGAAATTCATCAACAGTTTCGGAAATTTGGGAAAATTAGAAAAAAATTGCGAACTCAGAATTTTAAAAAATTTCGGAATTGTGGAAATTTAACGAAATTTTGAATTTTGAATTTGTTGTCGTTAAGTTTTCATTACCATCGTCGTTGCTTTTGTTGTATTCTGTAAACACGGTAACATTTGGAAAAAATCATCCGAATGAACGGATTATTCTCATGACTTTTTTCGATGAAAACAAAATCATCAGAGTTATAGCATTTACAATATTTAATGAATCAATCGAAGATAAAAATGTTGAGCCAAATAACGCACGACATGAAAAAAGCCATAAAAAGAAAAATGTTTTTTGATAACTCCACAAGATTATCATAACATCCTCTTGAATTTTCTTGAAAAATTGTGCTTCCAAAAGAGATCTGCAATTGTGTTATTAATCATTTTCTGGAAGGAAACTTAGTTTTTGTTAGAAATTAATTAAAAATAAAATGTACACATTACTTGGCAATATCTGAATAAGCAGTTCGAGACCGCTTTAAGAAAAGAGAATTCACAATCACCAAATCACAGTTGTCGATGCTTGACCTTTAATTTTGAAAGGATTGTACACACATGCGGAGGAAATATGAAGACCAAGCGCGTGCCTACCTCATTATTTTAGATTATTAGTAAGGGTTATTTCAAGAATTTAATGCTTTTCAAAAATTGTTTACGTTTGAAGTTCTGGGTTAGGGAAAAAATACTCTTACGCTGTCATATTCCTGGATGGTTGAATTTTCGAGCTAATTGATTTAGATAACTGAATTTTTAACCAAAGACGAATATCTATTTCTTATTGGAGGGGTTTCTATAGGCTTGAGAAAATTCTTCTTCCCAAGGTTAAAGAATAATTGCAATTTTTTTTTGTATTGGGACATAAATCTATAGGACACTGGAAATTATTCTTTTCTTTCTAAAAGTGTTTCGTTAGATTAAAGTTGTTCGGACTCTCACTTCCGGAAGATTTTAGACTTTCTCTCGTTTGTATTTTATAAGTGACAAAAAAGTTAAAGATAACTAACTCTTCTTGTATCCATGTTCTTTCTCTAATGTTAACAGCAATGTATGTTTGAAAGCTTCGTTGCTTAATTTGACGTTCGTCATAGTCACTAGTACTGAGAAAAATATTATTAGTTACATTTTTTTCTTTCTTGAATACAAAAGTGGTTCTGTTATAACTATCGCTACCAAATAATTAAATAGTTGTAGTAAAAAGATAAAAAATCTAGATACTTCTCATCACTGCTAACCTCAAGGACTTTAGAAAAATGAAATCCTTTGTTTATTGTTGCAGACTCAAGTTTACAGACCGGCTCTTTACCCAATAATGAACATGTCCCTGTTGTTCCTGGTACCCGAAATTCTGCTTCTCCTGTCAGGTCTGCTTCTGCTTCGAGGTCCAGATCTAGGTCTCCTACTGCCAGACCTCATTCTTTAGAATGGTCTTATTCTTCAATGTTACTTCATAATGAAAGGTGCTTGATTCCACCTACCAGGCTTCCTTCTTCTGACGGACCTGGATATGGACTTGAAGATCTTGAATTAATTCGGCTTATTCCCCGCAAGAATTTTCACCGGATGTTCGAACTTCGAAGGTACACTTTTCCTGCTTATACCCGAATCAAATGGAGAACAAAAAATAACGCGTTGAAGCCTATGCCACCTGAAGAACAAATTGTTTTATCAACATCCAATGGTGACGCCTTAGCAATTTTGGAGACTACTTATCTTCTAGCTGGAATGTATATACATTATAATTATTCAAAAAAACGGGCAAAAATAAACATGGAAAGCGGTTCGATTACGTTGTTGACCCCAGAGGAAGCGGACGAAACTCCAGTAGGTTGCTACCGGCTAATCCTAGACAATTTTGAAATAAAGCGGCTTAACCGCACGTAAACTGCAATCCTCCACACTACTAATTGTTTTTCCTTTTTTAAATCAATTACATTATTAATTATCACAAGAATGTTCAAGACCGAAGAAGAAATGAATGAAAATCCAGTAGGTTGTCATCTAATCACAAAAAATTTTCGAATAATCCGGGTAAAAAGCAAAGTCTCACACTAATAATTCAATTTTTTGTTTAACTTACAGCTACAATATAATATTCCTAATGATAATAATTTGGATCCAAATGTTTCACGTAACTTGTGATTAGAAATAATAATAAAAAGTCAATGTATAATGGTTCTCAAGGCTTCAATCTTTCGTCAATTCCCCAGCCATGTTTATTGAGAAGCATGTACTTCCACGGAGATTGACTGCATCAGTTGGCAACAATAAGGAAAGTTTTTTATAAACTAATGTCAATATTATACGCGAGCTAGTGCTAGTACTAGTACTGATACTAGTAGTACACTGTAGTCTTTTTTGAAAAGAGTTATCATTTTTGAGAAAAAATTTAATTGTGAATCGCAGCAAGAAATTTTCAAAAACAGAGAATATTATTCAGAAGATTTCAGATAAATTTAATGAAACTTCAATTTGTAAAACGAACGGAACGGCTTTGAAGGAATTATGAAACTATTACTTAAACCAATGAAGGAAAGTAAAAGTACAGAGTTTGTCAGCATGAGAAACAGCAAAGGTGAAATGCTTTATGATATGGACGGGATAGTAGACGCTTCGAAAGACTCCTTTAAAGAATTATTAGTAGGTGAAAATATAGGGAAACAGAACTGCGACATAGAACAGATGCATTAGAGAACCAAATTGAAAAAGTGTGTGTCACTGAGGTTACATAGTGGGTAGTGGGTAGTCCAGCTTTTTAGGGCGAATTAGAAATTTATTTATTAAATATAGTTGATAAATATCACAATCCTCATCAAGTAAAATTCAAGCGTGATGATATGAAAATTTTTATTTTTGTTAATTAACAATTCATATAGCATGTACATTATATAATTGATTGACATCTTTCACGTTCAGGATGCGTAAAGGGGAACAAATGGAGATTTTATTTGGAAGGAGTGTTATAGAATAGTTTGTAATAATACAATATTTCGTAAATTTTGTTTGGTCATAATTGTAAATAGAATACGTCACGTCCACCAAGGTAACGTATTTACAAGTATTCTTCCTGAAAAATGATGGAATGGGAATTATTTAAACGCATGATCCATTTTACCTTGTTTTATTTACGACCTAAGTCTAGGTGCGACGCAAATATTTGTTTAATTTTCAAGAAATTTTGATTCACAGCAGCTCATTCCATTCCGTAATTTATTCTCAAAATTTATTTATTTATTTTTTTTTTTAACAGTATTCAGGAGAGTAAATGATCAGATTTTGAGAAGAATTCTGATTATGGTTTGGAACAGGGACTTAAAAAAAAGATTATAATTTAGATCTGGAATGAAGAATTTTTTTCAAAAGATCTATGCTAAATTATTTTTACTTGGTATAGGGAATTTTCTCAAGTAACTATAATTCTGAATTGTGAGAAGAAATTTTGTAGAAGAATTGTTATTCTTAATTGCAACAGTAGCTTTTGATAAAAAATAATCAGTCAGATCTGCAACAAGGAACATAAATAAAAACAAAAATTTTCTCCCTTCAAACGCAAATCAATTTTCAACAGAAAAAAATCCCTCTTTCGATCCAGAACAAAATTTAAAAAAGAAACTGTTCAAACTCAAAATAATTTCAACGCAAACCTAATAAGCTGATTCTTGTTAATATTAGAAACAAATTTAATAAAAAATACATTATTCAGGCACTTATTGACGGAATAATTTATCTTTCTCAATAGCAGTCCTTTAGTTGTGAACTCCATAATAGTTTCATCAAAATTCATAACTAGCTGATAAATTGAATCACTTCTTCAACAAATTTTCGAAAAATGAATTACTTACCTATTTGTCGACGAAAAAATCGTTTCTTTCAATATCAGTCCTTTTAGTTTTAGTCTCTTATTAATTTCATTGTTTTATTAACATTTTAGAATCAGCCTCAAGTAGATCCTATCATACACTATTTTTGGCTCATAACAAATCAACATTTCGCACCCAAGATCTGTGTTAGTGGTTTGAAGATTTTATTGTTCACTTCTTGAGCTTCCTCTAATCCAAACATAGTGTATTGTAGATGAAAGGTAAAGAAATTGATCATTCTTTCCGATCCTGAAGCTGCAACTTGATTAAACCAATACAATTAAGGAGACACTCAAACTAAAAAGACTGGTACGGAAAAAAAAAACAATTTTCTTCATCGAAAAATACCGAAATAATGCATTTTTTAATACAATTTATTCAAATAAATCATACAGTTCATCAAATTATCATGAGTGCTGATAGAATGATCGTGTATCATATGATTATTATTATTATATTGAATAATTATCATCATTTAACAAATTTATCAGAGAGAAAATAATTTTTATCTTAATATCCCCGTCGACGGTGATATTATAGAGTTTTGTTGGACTATAGATATAAATGAAAATATATTTTTTTTATATTTTGAACTTAATACCTCCCAGATAATAATGTCGAAAACATTTATTTGTTATTAAGGCTGATTTGTGAAATACAAATAATTCACAAGGACAAGCTCGAGGCGTTGATGATTAATGAGTTTAGAACAATTGTACAATCATATACTGTAATGAAGCCCTGAAATGATCGTCACTTACACTGTTATATGAATTCTTAATTAATACAGTAATTAGCTTTTCTTCAGTTAGAAAAAATGATGATACTTTCTGCTCTGGTACTATCATTGGCGATTATCCTTAATTCTATTGGTAAATATATTAATATAATAACATATTTATATTTTAAGGAACGTTTTGGATATTCTTGGAAAAAATAATTTCTCTGTTGTAATCTGGGTTTTATCCTAATTAAGAGCCGTGAAAATACTTTGGAAACCCTGGAAATAATTTAGTATCTTCAAATTCTTCTGAAATCCTATTGAATTTTCAAATTCCCTTCTAAATCTTATGAAATAATCTAAATACTCTGAAATCCCTTAAAATATTTAGAACTCCACGGAATCCTTCAAACTATCTTAAAATCCGTTGACATATATTGAAATCTTAAAGAATCTTTTCAGTTTTCTCATGAATACTAAAAAGTTAAAAAATTTTAGCATCATAAAATATGGTGTATTCTGTATTTATATATTTTTCAATATTAGTAGATACCACAATACGGCGATACCACGCTGAAAACACCAGTTCCCGTTAGATCACTGAAGTTAAGCAGTGTTGGGCGCGGTCAGTACTTGGATGGGTGACCGTTCGGGGAATACTGCGTGTTGTTGACCCGTCGTGGGTGTGGTGGACCCACACTGGTAGTATTTATCCACCTAGAAACACTACCCGAATCGGGTAGTGAGGCAATGAACTTTCGAGTTCGAAATACAATCAATGTTTTTTTTTTAGTAGATAATATTCTGGAAATATTATTTGATACTCTGTTGTATTAAATTTCACATGTTTTTCTCAGAAAATTATATAACCTTTGTCTGTCATTTGAACATGTACCTGCAGTCTTATCCATAGTTCAATGTAATAATATATTCTGAATATTTACAGAATGCTATGAAAATGAAAATTGGCGTGGAAATGAAAAGCATACTATGTAGAATATGAAAAATTGTTTAAAAAAAATGAAAAGTTGTAAAGAAAAACGACTTAAACCACATTTGGTACATTTTCAGAAGAGACAAACAACGTTCTACAAAATCTAATTTCCAGTTTGATTAAAAATTACGTAGGGGAAATCTTAAAAAATTGAGCATTTTTCTTCATTTTCTCAAAGAACGTAGAACGTGATCCTGATCCTGAAGTTCAATCGACTTCAGCGAAACATCAGATCCTTATCATCAAGCTTGAATAACCATATTATAATTCCAACATTAATTCTCCTTTAGGCAAATTTCCCTATCATTAACCCAGCTCCCATAAGGCCAGTCTTTATCATAAAAGCATACACTGATTTGCCGGAGATATAATACAAGTTTTCTGTTTCGAAAAAATAATCCCCAAGGTATTTGCTGCTGAGGGTTGTCTCCAATCCTCATGCTGTTCAAATGTTAGCTCAGTCGGCAGTTTCCAGTAATCATCCCTACTGCTACAATAATCTGCCTTCTTTTCATGTTGAAGAGCTCATTAGTCATGTTAGTACATGTACTAGGAATGAAATTCATAGAATACACCTTTTTTTTGGTGCCTTGCAGTATCTCGCATGTACCTTCGAGAATTTTAACCAAAGGGTCCTTTCTCCGATCTGCACGAGATACCGCTGTAGGGCTCAGGGCCAATCGAAGGCTGTGAATCTCTCCTCTTATTCTGTGCGTCTACTTTTTCGCTACCCTCAGTATCTTCATGGCCGGAAACCCAGATCAGACAGACTCAGTTTTTATTGGCAACCGTAATTGTCCTCGAAGGCTGGAAGTAAAGTCTTTAGATTGAAGAAACAGCTGTACGTGCAGATTGGCTGTCAGAACAAATTTAAATGTGCTAGCCTTTATAATCCCGCTTAGAAATTTCCATTAGGTAAGCTTTATCAGCTATTATCTCGACCTGCAAAACTGTAGGGAATGTGCCCAGTGCTATTGTTATCTCAGCCCCGGGCTTCTTCCCATGTATTCCAGTTCCTGTTCTTGAGGAGTGTTTAGAGCCGTCTGTGTACCAAACAAGATCTCTCAATGTAAAAATGTTGTCTCTTTTTTCTTTATCACACAATTCTTTCCTTTGAGCGAAAACGACCTTAAAGGATATTATGTAGAATGATTTCCCCAAAATAATATCAGTTTGCGAAAGCAAGAATATTATTCTCGCATGACATGTGTATACTGATATCATGTCGATCTTTCACTTCAACGTCACCACAGTTGCCCCCTGCGAGGAGTCTAAAGACTTTCGCTGGTGCAATCTGCTTCACAAAAAAGTGAAACGGCGGGATGTCCTGAATGAATGACCTTCAGAGCTGCTTTTGGTGTTATTTTCACAGCACCAGTGATCCCTAAGCAGAAAACCTACTCAAGTCCTTCCAGTTGTTTAATAGTACTTATAAGTTCAGTCCTTGGTAACCAGATGAAAGATGTATATGCCATTATGGGTCTGATTATCATTGTATGTAACCAGTTGGTAACTCTGCATTTTAATCCCCAGGTTGCTTTCTTTCCTGTTACCAGGATCACCAGGTCATCTACATAACCATGAGTTCGAGTACCCGATTCGTTTAAAACACGAATCAGGCATCAATTCATAAATGAACTCTTCCCTTGATACATAGGCCTCCACTTCATTATCATTTATGTTCAGCTTTTCAACATGGAGTGCTTCCACCTGCAGGTAAAAGCACCGAGAGTGTCTGCAGTAGATATGTCTCTCCGAAAGGCATTTTGACTCTCATGAAGAGCTTCTTTCATCAGGATATCCTCCTTCAAGTAAAGCTCCAATAATTTTTCGAGTATTGTCCGCATAAACGAGGTCAAGCTGATCAGTCTAAAGGATTTTGCCTTATAGTGTGTATCCTTACCCAGCTATGGAGTGAAAATTGCCCTAACCTTCCTACATGCTACCGCGGTGTATCCCGTCGCTGAGCATGCTACCCATCTGAATTTTGAATGATCTACAGTACGACTAGTTACTATCCAATCTTGCATTCTGGCTCTAAAGTTTCGTCCTCCTCAGGGGTATAACTCACAGGACATTCTCTTATTTGTGCAATCCAGCTCCGAGCCCGGGAATTGTACCCTCATTAAACGCACAAGGATTCCAACAGTCGTGTCCTCTATTTTACCCGAAGGCAATAATAATGCCCCCAGTTGACATGATGAGTTACCATTCAAGGTTCTTTGAAGTCTAGCAGTGTCAGATATATTCTTGATTCCCTGATAATACTTTCTCTCCCGTAAGTCCCTTACGGCATTTTGTATCTCATTATTATGTCTAGTAGAGATTGCTCTGTACAAGTTCCAATTACCGTTCTCATTAGCGATGTTGAAGAGGCGTTGAGTCTGCTTGTTCAGTTTCTCTATTCCAGAATTATGTTATGCGCTTCGTATATATACCTTTTCGTAGGATGTCGACGGCAAATTCTATATCTTCGGCAGACTTAATTCTGCCTGGTGAAGCGTTCCACAAATTTAAAAGGGATGTGTCCAATGTGTATAGCATTCAGCAAACTGTTGACATCCTTCCTTCAAGCACCCCAGTCAGTTGCTCTAATTGTAAGGTTACAATCTCGCCGAGCCTCAGGTCTGTGGGCTGTCAAGGAGGAGCATACGAAGGTAGGTGCAAGACCCCAACTTAAATATGGTAAATAAGTAATTTATAAGGGAATCTAATAAAGTATCACCCCTGTGGTTGCTTGCCTTACTATCACAGGTCCATTGATGTGCGTTAGCACCAGATCAAAAAAGAAATGGCTATCCTTTAACACAGCAGTTGTCCACCAGATTAAGCCATGCCTCAGATAATGGGTCATGGTAGTCAGTTAGTAGGTACGCTGAGCGAATGACCATAGGTTGGAGTCCGCCCCGTGAATGGTGCTCAATCTTCATTGTCACCATGTGCCTAGAAAAGGACCTTGGTATTCCAATAAATTTAATATCACCTTTGGCATGGATTGCTGCCATAGGTGTTTCTATGTAAAGACGATAAATGACTAATCCGCTCGTTTTTCCCGCTCTCAAACGTCTGCTCAAGATAGCAGACGTTCCTTTCGGTTCATCTGCATAAAATCCAGGCAGGAAAGGAGACATCTAGTGTCCATTCTAACCTCCAGTTGTCTCCACCACCTTTTCCAGGAACAATCCTGGTGCTCTCTTTACGGGTGTAACTTTGGTTTTTGGGAGGATCTTCGTATTAATCCTCTCCAACCAATAGTGAGGCCTGCAGTGGATCTTCTTGAGACTCTTGATCCCTCTCGGCCTTGCAGTTATTACAAGTAGGTTAGCTAGACTACTTGCCTTGACATAAATAACTTCCCATCCTCTCGTTTTAATGTTTGTTATTTTCATTTCCATCCTTTCAGGTACTGCTGTTGGTTCTACGGATACACTAGGAATCCAGGCCTTGTGAGGTCTCTGCTGTCAATCAGTTTGATCTGAGCTCCCACCCAAGGTTGTAATCCACCAATAGCTTCAATAAGCCAATCAATCGAATTTGAAGAGCTATAAGAGACTATTGGATCTCTCCGCCGCCTCTTCTTCTGTTCCCTTATTGATTTAACAACTGTCGCCTCAATCTATTTCTAGGAGATCCCGACAATCGACCTCGTCCTGCTTTTTCCGTTTGATTCGACCTTCCGGCATTAGAATTTCCAAAATGTTTAATTTTCAAAAAGTTTTTGAATCATTGGAAATTTGTCAAGCATATGAAACGGGATCTTCTGTAGCATGTGTTTCTCATTGTATAATGCCAAATTGAAAATTCACTATTTTCTATTTCTTCTTACAGAATTAAGTTCACAGGGCGACTCAACTCCTCGGCTCGAGAAATTGATCTTCCGCTGGAGGAAACAACCTTCTTCGAATGAACCAAGCCAACCACCCGACCAATCTACGTTGGGTAAGTAACATTTTTTTAGATAACTCGTTACAGTTACATCACACAGCAAAAAATTCACCTTGTTGGAGTTATCTAACTTGAAAAAGTACCTTCAAGTTCTCTGAAAAATACTCTAAATTTTGACCCCCTGCCTTAATTTTTGAAATTTACCAAAAAATCGGAAATATTTCATTACTGATTTTCAAGATAATAATTTTGCACATTAGAATGAAAGGACTGAATTTCAAAAAAGCGAGATGCCTAATGACATTTTCAGATGCGAAATTCTGCAAGTTTGTTTTTGGAGGAACCTCAATAAATTGAAGGGACTATGGATAATCTCACCGCCATTTTAGTGTCAACATTCTTTCAATGGTATTCAATATTTGGAAATATATATAAAAATTTTGCAAATTTATCGAAAGTTCTGGAAATTCTGATAAATATTCAAGTCTTTGAAAATTTCAAAAATTTCGGAAATTCATCAAAATTTTGAAAATTTATGAAATTTTTGAAAACTTTTGGAATTTTTTAATTTTTGGAAATTTATCAAATAAATAAAACTGCATCTTCTGCAGCAAGTTTTCTCCAGTGTGAAAATGCAAAATTGAAAATTCATTTGTTTCCATTTGTTGTTACAGAATTAGGTTCGCAGGGCGACTCAACTCCTCGGCGCGAGAAATTGCCTGTTCGCCGGAGAAATCAATCTTCTTTGATTCAACCAAACCCACCAGCGGACCAATCTATGTTGGGCAAGTAACTCTTTTTTAAGCAACTCGGTACAGTTACGTCACACAGCAAAACATTTACCTTGTTAGATTTATCTTACTTAAAAGAGTACCTTTAAGTTTTCTGAAGATACTACAAATTTTGACATACTCCCCGTAATTTTTAAAATTTCCTTGAAAATCGCTATAACTAAAATAATATGTACCTAAGCTGTGTTTAGAGATAATAAACAAAAGTACGTTTCAATCGAATAAACCTTGGAAATATTTTATAATTGATGTTCAAGATATTCATTTTTCAAATTAGATTGGAAGGACTGAATTTCAGAAAAGTGATATGCAAAATGACATTTTATATGCGAAATTTTTAAAGATTAATTTTTGAAGAATTTAAATTAAATTGGAAAGGCCATGGAAAACGTTAGCGCAATTCTAGTGACAACATTTTTTTTATTGTTATTAAATTTTTGGAAATTTATAAACATTTGGAAATTTTTGAAATTTACCAAAGTTTTGGAAATTCTGATGAATATTGAAATTTTTAAAAATTTTTGAGATTTATCTAAATTTTTGGAAATTTATCAAAACCTTTGAAAAATTTGGAAATTAACCAAAATTTTGAAAACTTTCAGTTTACAAAATTTGATCCAAAATTGATCAATATTTTGGAATATTTTGTGAACTTGTAATACATTTTTGGAAATTTATCAAAGTTTCAAAATTTTTTGGAAATTTTGGTTTGTCAAATAAATGAAACTGCTTCTTCTGTAGCAAGTTTTTCTCTGTGTAAAAATTCAAATTGAAAATTCATTCCTTTCTATTTGTGTTTACAGAATTAAGTTCGCTTGGCGACTCACTTCCTCGGCGCGAGAAATTGACCGTTCGCCGAAGAAATCAACCTTCGAGACCACCAAGCCGACCAGCTGACCAACAGATCTTGGGTAAGTAACTTTTTTTTAATAACTCGTTACAGTTACATCACGCTGTAAAAAATTTAACTCGTTGGAGTTATCTTATTTGAAAAAGTACTTCCATGGAAATATTTTATCATTAATTTTCAAGATATTAGTTCAGCACATTAGACTGAAAGGACTGTAAATTAAATTGAAAAGACTATGAAAAAACCTTATCCCTATTTTAGACAACATTTTTTATTGTTAATGAAATTTTAAAAATTTATCAAAATTTTGAATTTCCTGGAAATTTTGGCAATTTATCAAAAGTTTTGAAAATTCTCATAAATATTCATATTTGTGAAAATTTATAAAAATTTTGAAATTTTTTGGAAATTTATTTACAAAATTTAAATTGTTTGGAAATTTTTCAAAATTTGAAAACTTGAAATTTTTGAAATTTTCTATATTTTGGAAAATTCTATAGAATTCTTGAATGCGAGAAAATATGAAGGAACAAAAATTGCGATTCTGAAAAAGATCTACAAATGTAGCACTTAACAAAAAGCACTTTTTGATATGATGCGTAGTTTTCGTTTTATTCATAAAAAACAATATTGAAACTGAGAAAATTTAAATTTTGACAAAACACGCAAGCTAAGAAAAAAATTAATGAAGAAAAGTTTTACACCCATGAAAAGATACAAATTTGTTATTAACCATTCTTTGATAGGACGCCGAACGAGCTTTAACAGAAGAGAATTCACAATTACCATATTACAGTAGTCGATGCTTGACCTTTAATTAAGAAGGGTTTCTGCACGAATGCGAAATTATAGAATAATTTTGGTTTGCTGATGAAATGTCGAAAATATTAATAAAAGCCACCCTTGAAGGTGCATTCCTAGGAATATTAGATTCTAAATAAATTATCATTCGAAATAATGAGTAAGGGTTATTTCCGGAATTTGATGCTTTTAAAGTTTTTTCACTTCTAAAACTCTGGGTTCATGATATAATCCTTTTACGTTGTTATATTTCTGGACGTCAATTTATGCAACACCAAAAATATAAATTTGCAATGAGTTTTGAAAACTGTTGAATTTTCGCGTAAAAAATGCGAATATTCTGAAAACAGTTGAATATTCAACACACAAATATCAAATTTCCACAGAACAGATGAATTTCGAGAGGAATGAATTGATTTTCTAACAGAGGTGTTGAGTTTTTCACAAAATAATTGAATTTTCAACCAAATAATAAAAATTTGATGGAAAAAATAGATGCTCAACAACAAAAATTTGATTTTAAACCAAAGATAAATATATTTTTCTTCCTGGATGGGTTTCTATAGGTTTTGGAAAATTCTCAATTTCATGGTTTGAGAACAATTGCAATTTTTCTGTATTGGGATATGAATCTCTATGACACTTCTCTTTCTAAAAATGTTCCATTTTATTGAAATAGTTCCGACTCTCACTTCTGGAAGATTTAAAACTTCCGCACTTTTGTATTTTGTAAATATATATGCAGCAATGTATATTCTAAAGCTTCAGTAAAAATACTTGTTCACTATTCTTCAAAAGTAAGCAAAATTAACGTTATTCCTAATGACTGGTTCTAGAAAAATGTAAATAGTTACATTTCTTTCCTGCTTATATGTAAAAGGGGCTGCGTTATTACAATCGCTACTAAAAAATCGACTAGCTGTAGTACCCCGATAGAAAAACTAGATACTTTCCAACATTGCTAACCTCATGGAATTTGGTAAGACTTACTCCTTCGTTTATTGTTGCAGGCTCAAGTTTACAGCCCGGCTCTTTACTTAATGACGAGCATGTTCCTGTTGTTCCTGGTACCCGAAATTCTGCTCCTCCTGTCAGGTCTGCTTCTAATGCGAGGTCCAGATCCAGGTCTCCCACTGTTAAACCAATTTCTCCAGAATCTTCTCCTTCTTCAAGGTATGTTCCTACTGAAAGGTGCTTGGTTGCACCTACCAGGCTTCCTTCTCCGGACGGACTTGGATATGGACTTGAAGATCTGGATGTTCTTCGGCTCATTTCTTACAAGAATCATCACCGGATATTCGAACATCGAAGATACACTTTTCCTGCTTATACACGAATTAAATGGAGAACAAAAAATAATGCTTTGAAGCATATGCCAACTGAAGAACAAATTGTTCTATCAACATCCGACGGTGACGCCTTTGCTGTTTTGGAGACTACTAATCTTCTTGCTGGCATGTATATACATATTGATAAAGTGAAAAAACGGGCAAAAATAAATATGGAAAGCGGCACAGTTACCGCATTGACCCCAGAAGAGGCGAATGAAACTCCAGTAGGTTGCTACCGCCCAATCACAAGCAATTATGTAATAAAGCTGCTTAACCGCGAGTGAACTGTAATCCTCCACACCACTAGTTGTTTATTCGTTTTCGGATCAAATTATTATTATTTCTCGCCAGATTAGTCACGGCATATTTGTGTTTCGAGGATAAAGTTTCCTTGATTATACCCGAATTAAATGGAGAATAAAAAATAATGCGTTGAAGCCTGTGCTAACTCGAGCACAAACTGTTTCATCAACATCCGATGGTGACGTTTTACAATATTGAAGGGCGCTAACATTCTTGCTAAAATGTATGTACGTTACCAGGATACTTACATGAGAAAATGGGCAAAAGTTAACATGGAATGTTAATTCGGTAACATGGTTACTAATCTGATCGAAGAGGAAATGAATAAAACTGCAGTAAGCTGCCATCTACTTACAAGAAATTTTCGAATCAGCGCGGTAGTAGGCAAAGCACCACACTCATCATCCATTCTATTGTTGAATTTGAAGCTACAATATATTATTATTAATGGTTCTAACTCAAATCAAAATGTTCCACCTAGCTTGTCATTAGGAATATTATTAAAAATTCAATGAATAATGGTTTTAATAATATTAAAAATGCTCCCCATATTGAATAATAATTATTTCAATTTTCATTTGTTACTTTTTTGAGTAATGCGAATATTGACTTCATATTTTCAGTCTAAAGGTCTCCCCTGCTAGGAATATAATATGTCATTGTGATTCTAAATGTGAAACAATAACAATGGTAATTATTGAATTGAATTTTTTACACAAAAATACGAAATTACACTGAAGTACATGAATTTTGTAATAAAAATGATAAATTTCTGAACCAAAAATGAAATTGTTGAATTTTTATTTTAATTAATCAATGTTCAACAAGAAAGAAAACGAATGTCGAAAAATAATGTGAATTTGAAAGAAAATAAAGTAATTTTCAACAAAGTACTCCAAATTTCGACAAAATATTTGCATTTTTTATCAGATAGTTCAATTTTAGATACAAAATTTTCTTTTTTTTTTATAAAACAGTTGAAGCTTCAACAAAAAATCTTATTTTCAATCCAAAGGGAACAACTTTTGTGAACAAAAGAAAATGTAAATTTTCATTTGAATAAATTGATTTCCAACCAAAAAGGATACGGATTTGGAAGAAAAATAGTTGAATTTCACAGAAAATAAAGTAATTTTCATAAAAATACTCCAACTTTCGACCAAATTCTTGCATTTATTATTAGACAGTTTCACTGAAGATAAAAAATTCGAATTTTCTATAAAAAGTTGAATTTTCGACGAAAAAGTTAATTTCCGATCTAAATATATCAATTTTTTGATCGAAAGAAGACGAATTTTCAATAGGAGATATAAATTTTCATTGCCTAGTTAATTTTTGAACTGCACGCGTTAAAGAATTGAATATTTATTCAACTAAATTAATTCTCGACTAAAAATGTTACGAATTTTTAAAACATTAGTTATATTTCTAACAAAATAAAGTAATTTTCAACGATGTACTTAAAAATTCGATCGAACTCTTGCATTTTGTATTGGATACTTAAATCTTAGTAGGAAAAAAATACGAAAGATCAATAAAACTGTTAAATTTTCCACAAAAATTTCATTTTCAATGAAGATAGATTAATTTTTGCGGAAATAAGAGGACGAGTTTTCAATTAAGAGTATACATTTTCAATCATATGGTGACATTTTCAACAAAAGTGATACATTTTTTATACAAAAATAAGAATTCTTAACAAAGTATATGAATTTTCTTCTGAAAATGATAAATTTAAAAAAAAAACATGAAATAGTTAAAATTTAATTAAAATTAATTAATATCAACCAGCAAGAAGAGGAATTTCCAACAAAATGGTCAAATTGCAAATAAAATTAAATAATTATCAACCACGAACTTTAACCCTTGACCACATACTTGCATTTTATATTAGATAGTTGAATTGTAGATACAAAAACACGAATTTTTCATAAAACAGTTGAATTTTTAACAAGAAAAATAATTTTTAATCCAAATGGATTAATTTTTGTAAACAAAAAAGACGAATTTCCCATGAAAAATATGAATTTTCTATAACATAGTAACATGTTCAACCAAAGGAATGAATTTTCTATACAAAAATACGAATTTTTGACAAAGTAAATGATTTTTCTACTAAAAATGATAAATTTTTAAACCAAAAATGAAATAGTGAAATTTTCAATGAAGCCAATTAATTCCCAACCAAATTCGAAACAAGTTTTCAATAAAATAGTTTAATTTTAGACAAAATTGATTAATTTCCAACAAATTACTTCAAGTTTCGACCAAATAATTTGATTTTTTATCAGATTGTTCTATTTTCGAACATGAAATACGAAGCAAAAATAAAAGTAGAATACAATTTCATTACTATATTATGAACAATGAACGAGAAGGAAAAAATCAGTTAGGATCAAGGATGGAAAAATATCATAACATTGCAATCAACTAAGGTATAAATAAATTTTCGCTGCTGAAGGTCAAATAAAGAAAGAATGAAACTTAAGTTTGAATATGCATTTTTTATGTTTCAGACCCTATCTGGTCCATTTTCAAGCATGTAGTAAAAATTTATTATAAAGAATTGCTTGAAATAAATATATACATTCTTTATGTAATGAATAGTCATAACCGTGAAAGTAGAACTTAAAACAAATGGTAATAAACAATCATAAAAAAAACATTCTTTGAATAAGAAATAGTAATTGAATAAAAATGATCTAATAGTCCTAAATCCCACGTATAGTAATTTAATCATTACCTGACATTAATTGAAATGACAACTGAAAGAGCTGTTCATTTGAATGAATCGGTGATTATTGGATCATCCTTCATCCCAACAATGTGATTTATTATCGAAGAATTAATTCGAAAAAATAATTGAAATATTATTTGTATATTAATTTCGACAATATACGTAAGTGGCTGGAATTACAACAGATCTTGCCTTACTTGGCTGGAGAGCTAAGAGCCTCAAGTGGCAGGAACTGACTGATATTGTCTGAAGTGGGTGGAACTCAGACTGATCATGCCTCAAGTCGCTGAATCACCACTAGATCTGGCCCTAAGTGGCTAGAACTCTGATCTTTCCTCGATTGGCTAGAACTCTGATCTTACCTTGAGCGGCTGAAACTCAGGTCTTGCCTCAAGTGGCTGGAATTATAATAGATCTCGCCTTACGTGGCTGGAGAGCTGAGATCTCGCCTCAAGTGGCAGGAACAGACTGATCTTGCCTTTAGTGGCTGGAACTCAGACTGATCTTGCCTTAAGTGGTTCGATCACCACTAGATCTTGCCTTAAGTGGCTAGAACTCTGATCTTTCCCTAATTGGCTAAAACTCTGATCTTACCTTGAGCGGCTGGAACTCAGGTCTTGCCTCAAGTGGCTGGAATTGAACTAGATCTTGCCTTACGTGCCTGAAGAGCTAAGATGTTGCCTCAAGTGACAGGAACTGACTGATTCTGCCTTTAGTGGCTGGATCACCACTAGATCTTGCCTTAAGTAGGTAGAACTCTGATCTTTCCTTAATTGGCTAGAGCTCTGATATTAACTTGAGCGGCTGGAAATCAGGTCTTGCCTCAAGTCACTGGAATTACAATAGATCTTGCCTTTCGCGGCTGGAGAGCTAAGATCTTGCCTCAAGTGGCAGGATCTGACTGATCTTTCCTTAATTGGCTAGAACTATGATCTTACCTTAAGTGGCTGGATCACCACTAGACCTTGCCTCGAGTGGGTAGAACTCTGATCTTTCCTTAATCAGCCAGGACTCTGATCATGCCTTGAGTGGCTAAACTCTAATCTTGACTTAAGTGTTATGGGACTTCAGGGTTATAGAGCTAATGGGTTCCGAGATTATGAAATGAAGGACGTATGGAATAAACTCTCCGAGATTGAGGTTTGAAATTTGCATGTGAGTTTTTTCGTTTTTTTTTTGCTGCATTTTGTGTTTGTAGTTAATTGGGATTTGAGATTAATGAGTTTTGAGGTTATAAATGTTGAGGTCATGGGTTTCAGGGTTATAGGTTATATGGATCTCAAGGTTATTGAGCTTTGAAGATATATGGTTATATGGCTTAAGGGCTCATATCGTTGGGTTGTATAGCATCAAGCTGTTTTTTAGGTTAGAAAAAAAGGCTGACATGCTTGGGCAAAACAGGTTTCGGATTCGGTTTCAGCGACCCAAAAAACATATGATCCACTTGGTCTGGTGTGAGAAACCATCCACTTATTTTTTGTGGTCCTGTGTTATCATTGTTATCATTATTTATTCAGAATTGTTATTATTGTTATTATATTATCATCGTTTAACAAATTTATCAGGAAGAAAATAATTTTCATCGTAATACCCAAATTGACGAGGATATTATAGAATTGTTTTTAATTCTGAAAAAGAACCGTACCCTTTTTTATATTTTGAACTTACTAAACTTTTAGATAATAATGTCAACAACATTTATTTCTCCATTCTACTAGTTTGTGAAATACAAATACCTCTCAAGGACACGCTCGACGCTTATATAATTCATCAGATAAGAACAATAGTACATATTATATTCTGTAATAAAGCCCCAGCATAATTGTTAGTTACACTGTTATACAAATTCTTAATTAATACAGTAATCAGCTTTTCCTGAGTTAGAAAAAATGACGATATTTTCTGCTCTAGTCCTATCATTGGCGATTATCCTTAATGTTATTGGTAAATATAATAATATAATATATCTATATTTTGAGAAAAGTTTTTGATATTTATGCAAAAAATAATAATTTGTCCGCTGTAACCTGGGTTCTATCCTAATAAAAATTGTGGAAATACTTTGAAAACCCTGCAAATCATTAAAAATCGTTGATTTCTTCTGGAAGTTCATTGAATTTTCAAATCCCATTTAAAAATTTATGAAATTCTTCAAATACGCTGAAATCCTTCGAAATATTCAAGATTTGACAAAATCCTTCAAAGTTTCTTAAAATCCGGTGATATATATTGAAATCTTAAGAACTTCGTGTAGTTTTCTCGTAAACTACTAAAAAGAAAAGCAATTTTTACATCATGAAATATTGTGAAATCTGTATATTTTGCACAAAATCAATAATATTCTGGAAACATTATTTGATACTTTCTGGATCTATGTTTGACATACTTTTCTTAGGAAATGAGATATCTTCGTTTGTTATTTGAACATTTGTCTGAAGTCTTATCTCTAATTTCATATTAATTTATAGTTTCATATTTGATCTGAATATGAACAGAATATTATGAAAATAAAAATTGGTTGAAAATTAAAGAGCACACTATGTAGAATATGGAAGATTGATAAAAAATTGAGGGCAGTACAGCAAAACGAATCAAACTACATTTGGTAAATTTTGAGAAAAGACAAACAACTTCCTATGGAATCTAATTTTCAGTTTGATGAAAAACTGCATATTCAATTGCTGTATTATTAGTTGCTCAATTAAGGAGAAAAAAGTTTTATTAGAAAGAATCAACAATTTCTGAAAAAATGGAAGGGAGGAGTCTCAAAAGATAAGTATTTTTCTCAATTTTCTCAAAGAATGTAGGCCGTGATCCCAACTTCAGCGAAACATCGGATCCTTATCATCAAGCTTGAATAACCATATTGTAACTTCCAAATTTTTTTCTACTGTAGGCAAATTTCCTACTATCTACCACAGTAATGCCCAGCCGCTCGAAGCGAGCATCCATAAATTTTGTTTCTTTCGGTTGAATAATTCCTATAATCTCATTCCGGTTTCTGAAACGTGAATGAAATTTTGAATGGAGAATCTCGAAATTAATTTTTTTTCCTGTCCAATATTTTTTATAGTGTTCTTAGAATGAACAAAGTCAAGCTGATCAGTCTCAATATTTTGTCTCATAGTATATAGCCTTACCCGGTTACGGAATGAAAATAGCCTTAGCCATCCTTCATGCTACCGGGGTGTATCTTATTGCCAAGCATGAGCGAAAGATGCTGCACAATGAATCCACCAAGGACCGAAATCCTTCTTGAATTAATACAGGGAATATTTGATCATCTTCTGCAGCTTCAAATGGTTTGAATTGTTGAAATACTCATCCAATTTTCGAATGAGTAACAATACGACTAACTTCTTTCCAACCTTCCATTCTGGACCTAAGGCTTGGTCTGCAAGGGAAGTTTCTCATGGGAAATCCCCAGATTTGTGTAATTCAATTCCAAGCCCGGGAATTGTACCCTCATTAGGTGCACAAGGACTTCATGAGTCGTCTCAACCATTTTACCAAAGACAATATTATGGTCCTTACTTGATATAATGAGTTACCCCTCAAGGTTCTCTGAAGTTAAGGTTGCCCTGCACAAGTCTCCATTTCCATTCTTTTTAGCCATGCTGAACAGGCGTCGAGTCTGTTTGTCTGATAGACTTAAATTTGCGTTGTACAGGACCCAGCAAACTGTTGAGATACTTCCTATAAATATCCCAGTCAGTTGCTTTAGGGTCACGATACCTTAGAACTTCAGGTCTATCAGCTTTCAAGGAGAAGCATATCTGTCTATGGTTCGTGAAATATAGATGTCACGAAGCTAGGTGTAACACCCCAATTTAAATATGGTTAATAAGAAATTTAGAAGGGAATCTAATAAATTCTCACCCCTGTTGTTGCTTGCCTGACTACCCCAAGTCCAATAATGTGCGTTAGCTTCAGATCCGAAGAGCAATGGCCATCCTCAAACACAGAAGTTGTCAACCAAATTTAGCCATTTCTCAGATGATGCGTCCTGTTACTCAATTTGTAGGTACACTGAGCAAATTACCATTGGTTCGCACCTGCTTCTTAAATGATGCTTAATCTTTATTGCCAACATGCTTATATAAAAGAACTTGGTAATCCAATAAATTGAATAACGACTTTCACATAAATTACTGCCCTAGTTACTATGAAACTATCATAAATAATTGATCCGCTCTTGTTACTTAATCCTGTGAATTTCGCCTGGTGAGTCCAAGGTTCTTTTATTGAGGTAAGATCGTTTTTCCACTCTCAAACATAACCTTCCAGCCTCTCGTTTCAATTGTAGAGTTTCGAAAAGCTATCATCTTAAGTACTACTGCTGGATCTACGGATACATCAGGAGTCCAAGCCAGTACCTCCACTGGCTTTAGGAGATATTTGCTGTCAATCAGTCTGATTTCAGTTTCCACCTAAGGTCATGATCCCCTAACAGTTTTATCAAGCCAAGTTCGGAACACTTCTTTCGAACAGATTACATTTCTGAGGCGCCAATCTTCAAACCTTTGATGTTCCCACTCTGATGTTTGATTATTGGGAATCTCTGAGCGACTGTGGTCACTTCAAAGTGATTTTGAAGAGAGATTGTTAGACCTCTCCGCCGCATCTGCATCTGTCCCTTGATTTAATTCAATGAGCTGCTATCACATGTTTCCCCACTTATAGATTCCAAAGTATGTTCTAAGGCTCCTTCGGCATTTCCATCTTCTGGGGGAGCTGCTTTTCTCAGGAGGTCGTTGCCAAATCCTCCTTGTTGTTTTTTTTCTTCAAGAACACGCTTTGTTCCTACAAGTTGCCGTTAGGACACCCACAGCTCAGCGAGGCAGTCACATTGAGTAAGACACTCAACTAATAACCATTACAAAAATTTGTTTGAAGTTTTTTAAAGGTTTG
Organism: Andricus quercusramuli; assembly: GCA_932178445.1. NCBI lineage: Eukaryota > Metazoa > Arthropoda > Insecta > Hymenoptera > Cynipidae > Andricus > Andricus quercusramuli. The sequence continues at coordinate 386,809 of CAKNXH010000530.1, read as the reverse complement.
GAAACTTTGATGAACAGAGTTTGAAACATTTTTAACTTTCAAAATTTTGTGAATTCCCAGCTCTTGAAATTTTAAAAAATGTATTAAACTTTTTGGAAATTATTGAAACTTTATTAAAATTTTTGGAAATTTCGAATATTTTTAGTTTTCAAGATTTAGCATGTTCTTAGTGCAAAAATGCAAATTTAAAAATTTTTCAGTTTCCATTTGCTGTTACAGAATTAAGTTCGCAGGGCGACTCACTTTCTCGGCGCGAGAAATTGCCCATTCGCCGGAGGAATCAACCTTCTTTTAATCAACCAAGCCAACCAGCCTACCAAGCTATATCGGGTAAGTAACTTTTGTTTTGAGTAACTTGTTACAGTTACATCACAAAGCAAATAATTTATCTTGTTGGAGTAATCTCAATTAAAAAAGTACCCCAAAGTTCTCTAAGACATACTATACACTTTGCCCCAACAGCTTCATTTTCAAAATTTACCAAAAAATTGGCATAACTAAAATAATATGTTCTTACGCTATGTTTTGAGATAATAAACAATAGAGCGTTTGAATATAATAAACAAAAAAATAACGGTTTTATGATAGTTGTTTCCTTGCATGGAAACATTTAATCATTGATTTTCAAAATGTTAATTCTACCTATTCAATTAAAAGGACTGAATTTTAGAAAGCGACATGCAAAATGACAGTTTCCTACGCAATATTGTAAAATAGTTTAATTTTTTAGAACTCTAAATTGAATGAAAAAGACTATGAAAAAACCTTATCGCCATTTTAGTGATAACATTTTCATTGGTATTACATTTTTGGACATGTTTGGAACATTATTGAAATCTTAAAATTTGTGGAAATTTGATAAATTTATTTGAATGTTCGAAAAACTTGAAAGTTTATCGAAAATTCGAAAACTTTTGGTAATTTATTAAAATTTCTGGAAATTTATAAAAATTTCAAATTCTTTGAAAACTTTGTAACACTGCAAATTTCTACAAATTCATACTAATCTCAGTACTCAGTAAGCCAAAAAATTTACCCTCATGACTTTTTTCGATAAAAAGGAAATTGTCAGAGCTATATCATTAACAGTATTCAACAAATCAATCGAGAATGAAACTTTTAAGCCAAACAACACACGATATGAAATAGTCATAAGAAAAAGAACGTTGAACATTCAACAGAAATTTCAATTCATTCAATTGAAATTTCAACAGAAAAGTTAAATTGCAAAGCTAATAGAATGATTTTCTAATAACGGCGTGGAGTTTTGTATAAAATAATTGAATTTTGAACCAAATAATGAAACTTCAATAAAAAATAGATTCTTCCCAAAAAATAATTAGATTTTCAACAAGAGATGGATATCTTTTCTTTCTAATGGCGTTTCTACAGATTTGAGAAAATTGTCAGTTCCAGGGCTTAAGACAGATTTCAATTTTTCTGTATTGAGACTCTGGAAACTACTTTTTCTACTTTCAAAGTGTTTCATTAGATTCAACCAGTTCTGACATTCACTTCTGCAAGATTTACAACTTCCTCATTTCTGTATTTGAGAACCATATATACAAGAAATATGTATCAATGAAAATAATTAATCCTTTTTTATTTTCCTTATCTCTATTGTTAACAGCAATGTATTATGAAAATCTTTGCCACTCAATCTGACCCATTCTCAGTTAAATAAGATTCCTACCATGCTGAAGAATTTTTCGGAAATTCTAGCCAAAAATTAAATAGTTGTAGTAAGTAGATGAAAAAACTACATACTTCCCATCATTGCTTACCACACTGCTTAAAAAAAAGTAATTCTTTGTTTATCGTTGCGGATGCCTCGGTGGCTCAGACTATAGCGCGTCGGACTTCCATGCAGGAGGTCCGGAGTTCGATCCCTGAGCCGGGTATCAATGGAAATTTTTCTATGTACTTCTACCGGGGCTTCGGTGGTTCGGAACCCACCTTAAACTGTAGGTCCCCTCAGAAAAAGCTGGTATCGTACCAAGGTGGGGCCCCATGTCGAGGGGAATAGCCTTGGAGGTCGAAGCCGATTCTGTGAAGACTCGAAAATGAGTCAGCGATCTCCTTGCGTAGAGGCAGGCCCTCTCAAGGGACCTCCGCTCGGTGGTCGTTGGATGTCTTCGAGTAATGAACACACACACATACACTTACATAACACACCAGGACAGTGCTTCGAATCTGTGCATCTACCTGATGACCTCAGAGGGATCGCTCCGTACACCCTAGCCTGCTAGGGAGGCTGCCGAATGGCAGAGTGGGTGAGGATCACTTTGCCTGATCAACAAAGGAGGACGTCGTTTACTGTGCGATAGGTATGCCTGGCACCTGAGAGGTATAATCTCAGAACGTTGATAACAACGAAAAAACCCACCGAGATCCAAAAACACTCGGCGAAGGATGGCCGGATTCGGAGTACTGCCTTGAGAATAAACACGGGTGTGGCACAATAGGCTTTATAGCTTGAGCGCCAGGGGTTGGGACCTCACGCCCCCCCCCCCCCCCGCCTACATTACAACTAACTTATCGTTGCAGATTTCAGTTTACAGTCCGGCTCTTTACCTAATGACAAACCTGTTCCAGCTGTTCCTGGTACGCGAAATTCTAATTCTCCTGTCAGATCTGTTCCCACTGAGAGGCCCAGATCCAGGTCTCCCTCTGCCAGTCATCAGCCTGCCACGCTGCCTCCATCTAGACCTTATTCTTCCGACTGTTCGTCTGCAAGGCCTCCTCCTTCTGCCAGGTGTTTGATTCCACCTACCAAGCTTCCTTCTTCTGACGGATTTGGATATGGACTTGAAGATCTTGAATTTCTTCGGTTTATTCCCCACAGGAATCATCAGCGGACTTTCGAACTTCGAAGATATACTTTTCCTGCTAAAACCCGGATTAAATGGAGAATAAAACATAATTCGTTAAAGCCCATGCCAACCCAAGAACAAATTGTTTTATCAACATACGATGGTGACGCCTTTGCAATTTTGGAGTCTAATAATGTTCTTGCTGGAATGTATATTCATATTATCAAAGAAAAAAAAAGGGCAAAAATAAATATGATAACCGGCACGGTTACAGTGATGACCCCAGAAGAAAGGGATGAAACTCCAGTAGGTCACAACCGCCTAATCACAAGAAATTTTCTAATAAAGCATCTCAACCACGAGTAAATTGCAATTCATCACAATACTGTTTGTTTGCCATTTTTTTTATCAATTTAATTATTATTTCCTGCAGAAATAGTCACCATATATTTTTATTTCAAAGATACGCTTTCCCTGCTGATGCAAAAATCAAAGTCAGGAAAAGTCAAACATATGCGCCTATGCCAACCCAATAACAAATTGTTCTATCAACATCTGATGGTGGCGTCTTTCCAATAATGGAGAAAAATAATATTCTTGCTGGAATGTATTCACGTCACCGGGATCCTGACGTGAAAAATGGGTGAAAGTTAACATGGAAAGCAGCACGGTTACCGACTGGTCCGAAAAAGAAATTAATGAAATTGTAGTAGATTGTTATTTAGTTACAAGAAATTTTCGAATAAGCTGGGTGAAACGCAAAGTCCCACACTAATAATTCAGTTTTTTCTTGAATGTGAAGCTACAATTTAATACCTATTCTAAATGATTCTAACTCGAATCAAAACGTTTTGCGTAACTTGTAATTAAAAATAATAATAAAAAGTCAATGTATAATGGTTCTCCAGACATCAAACTTTCGTCAATTACCCAGTCATGCTCATTCAGATGCATGCACTTCCACAGCGTTTAACTGCATCAGTTTGCAACAATAAAGAAAAGTGTTCATAAACTACTGTCAATATTATAAGCTCCCTAGAGCGCAGAGTGGGGCACAACAAATTTTTCTACAAACATTATTCTGGAGTTACATTATCGAAAATTTGTTCCCTCCTATATTAATAAATTAATGAATAAAAGTGCTACTAAATTGTTAACGTTTAAAAAAATTCATATCATAACTATTTCACGATCTACTCTTCCTAGAGATCGCAAGAACTTGCAGCTGATGGAAGGATTTGAAGGTGTCATCGGACTATAGATCTGGAATAGGTAACCCGGAGGAACTGCATCGCGATGTGTTGCTGCTCTTGAAAACTGACGGACTCTAGTTTGTGGGACCTAAACTAAAGAGCGATCCTTCCAGGGGGTAATAGCAAAGGCAGGAGGCCTTTGGAGATTTCGGAAATCAGGTCGAATTCCATAGTATGTTGACCCGCGCCCTGCAAGCGGGGCTCTGCAGAGGGAATTCTTCATTTTGAAAGCTTCTTCTTGTACAAAAAGGGGCCAGCCTCCCAGGAGCAGTGCAGCCTTCGAACACCAAAGACAACGATCTTCTGGCCTCGATGGAAGAACAGTTAACAGGATTCTCCTTAAGGAGGAGGATCTGTAGCGAAACTCCGAGGAATCAAAGAACATGCCAGACCCAGCGAGCCTCCACAAGATCCTGTCAAAAATCCGGAAGCTCGCCACGGGCTCACAAGCCCGATGGTGGTGCGTTTACCTTGGAAAAAGCAACAACGCTGAATCACCTGATAGAAGTCCACTTTCGGGTTTTCAGCGAACTGTAAACTGAATGAGAGATGGAAGGTTAGGGACGAGAGAGCGATAAGGCTGACTGGAATTTCTTCGTCAAAGTCGTTGATATAAGGAAGATGGAATGGGCAGTTGGGTCCTTCGAAACGTTGATCATATTGAAATGTTGAAACCATAATCCAAATGTGTTGTTTTTTTACAAGACTGTAAAGACCAAAAAATTTGATTACTTGGATTTTATCCACAACATTCTAAGAACGGAGATTGGTTTTGGTTACCACAAAACCAATAATATTAGTTAAAATCACCACCGATTAAAATTTTTTATGAAATTTTGTAAAATCTTTTACAATAATATGAAAAATTTCTTAGAAATTTTCTAGATACTATTTTGTAGAAAATTTGTATTTTTCGCTAGAAATATTATCTTCTTGGTTGATAATTCATCTTTTTGTTTAGGGATACAACTATTTTGTTGAAAAAGTTCTATTTATGAAATCAAAGCTTTTTAATTCAAAATTACAATCTTTTTGGATTAAAATATCAACTATTATATTCTTTGTTAAAAGTAAAAAATGGAACTACTTTGTTAAAAAGGTTTTTTTATTTTAAGATTCATCATCACGAAGGAAAACTATAGAAGTGGATATTTCAAACACGGAAGATTTTAGTTTTAAATAAAAAGCAGTCGAATTCAACCAACAAGATTTTAGCCAAAAAGCAACGTTTCTACAAGACACAGTTGAATTTTAAATCACAAAATATGAATTTTCAAAAATAAGTTCAATCTTCATCTATCAACTGGAATTTTTAACACTATAGTTCAACTTTTATCAGATACATAAATTATTAGTAAAAAAATATAAATTTTCCAGAAAGAATATAATAGTTGATATTTCAAGCAGACAAGATTCTAATTTAAAATGAAAAACAGTCAAATTTAAGAAAAGAAGTATGATTTTCAGCCAAAAATTTGAAACCACGACCAAGAAAGACTAATTTTTAACAAAACAGTAGGATTTTTGAACGAAAAATGCGAACTTTCTGCAGAACACATTTGAATTTCCAAACTCAAAATATGAATTTTCAACAAAGAAAAGTTAATTTTTAACCAATGAGACGATTCTCTAAGTAATCAAATAAATTTTCAACAAATTAGTTCAAGTTTCAACCAAATAGTTGAACTTTCAATAAAGAAGATCAATTTTTTTACAGAAAATGACGAATTTTTAACAAAAATTAGAAAAGTTAAATTTTCAGTTAAGAGAAATGAATTTTCTATGGAGAAGATTTCAACAAAAAAGTTAATTTTCAATCAAATAGTTCAATTTTATACTAAAAGGATCATTTTTACATTCTCATTCCAATGAGAAGGTATTAGTTTTATGTAAAATTTGACTTTGTCGGTTTTCATCAAATCTCCAAGTTGTGAGACCTCCTGAATCAGAAAAAAAACGATTTTTACGAAGGCGTCTGTCTGTCTGTTCGTCTGTCTGTCTGTAGTTTGTAGTATCGTGTAGACACGATAACTTTTGAAACATTGATCAGATTGGATTGCGCTTCAGCACACTCTTTTATGGCCTACAGAGAAAGAACGAGTTCGTTAACGAGCTATTTGGGATCTAGATTCAAAAAGTGTGCACATTTTGACAATTCTGGAAACCAGTTTTTTCAAAGATTTGAAAATTCTATGTACGCATGATATGGAAAAGAGTCAGGAGGGAAAAACGTTGCTTTTCGAACAGCCTACAATGCTTCAATGACAACTTTTTGAATTTTTTTCTAAATCCAAAATTAAAATTTTTATCGCACAAAAAAATAATGATAAATCCAAAACTCCATTTTGCTGTTAAACTATACGAAATACGACAGAATATGAGATAATCAAAATTGTGCACCTTAAAAAGATCTACAAATTTGGCATGATTCGATTTTTGATATAACGCGTAGTTTTTGTTCTGTTCGTAAAAAATAGCATTGAAAATGGAAAAATTGAATTTTCAAACGAATAGCATAAGCTAGGAAAAAATGAGACGAACAAAATTTGTTCATCCAAAGAAGAGGTAACAATTTTTAATCAATCATATTCCGATAGGATCCGTCGTTATCAGTTAAATTTTCGGTACGAAAAATTTGCTTTTAACATAAAAAATGAATTCTCAACGAAGAATGTAAGAGTTGATATTTTCTCATAATTATCTCAGAAGGGCAACCTTGACGCCTCTAGCAATCTATGAGATAAGGACTGCCTTATATAATTGTAGTCTGATGAAACACTGGAATATTCCTTACTTTCACTGATGTCAAAATTATTCATTAAAAAACTAATCAGTTTTCTATCTACTCTCAAAGAAATGAGGATGTTTTATAATTTCGTTTTTACTTTGGCTGTCGTCCTTCATTCTATTGGTAATCATAATAACATAACTTATCTATAATTTTCATTATAATTTAAGCTTGCGATATCCTTCTATTCTTGTCAATGAAAATGTTCTAAAATCATGCGCTTTTCAAAATTGTTTACCAACGATATGTATCAAATAAAACAACCCTTTTTTATCAAGACATTTGAAACCTATTCATAAACGGTGGACAGTTTTAAAATTTGAGTGAGAAGGAATTTCCTTAAATTTATTACATGTGAGAAGCTTCTTTGAACCATATGTTTCATTGACAAGTAGACTCCATATGAGCAATTCCATGTCGAATCATTAGAAGAGTTTCATCTATTGTTAGTAATTTTGATAACATTTCTAGTATCTGTTCTGTTATGTGTTAAAAGAAGAATCTTAGAATAATTTTTGAAAAATAAAAAAAAATGTGGTAAAAACAAATTTTAGAAACATTCACGGTTTTTCAAAAATGAATGTTTAAATTGATTTTTGGAAAAATATTTATCCTTGATTTTCTTCCATTTTTTTATAAATAGCTTTTAATATCATCTAAAAGCACTTGAACATGCCCTGTGGCTACCCATACCACGGTTTTGGGATGTGGCCATATACCGCGGTGCTACTGGGTTCAACTCGTTTGTGTGAACTATATAATTGAAAAACGGTTCAATAACCCCACCGCAGGGTCTCAGTTGGAGAAATGCCATCTAAAAATTATACTGGGTTTCAGTAAAACCGCGGTAAATCAAACCTATGGCCACGTCTCACGATCGTGAGCTAACCTTATGCTGCAGTAAAATGCATAAAAACCTTAACTTCATGAAAATTTTTGATATTCCGATGAATTTTGAAATTTTTTGAAATTTATCAGAATTTCGAAAATTATTCGAAACCTTGGAAATTTAACATGATTCTGGGATATTCTTATGAATTTTGAAATTGATCAAAATTCATTCTCCATTGGGGCATTATTTGTCAACTGTCCCAACTTTAAAAGTCACGTTCGTCGATTTTCTCTAAAATCTGGGAATATGTTCACTTACCTAACAGTACTTAATCGACAAATTTATAGACCACAAAAACCACCCCTCTTCAAGTAATGGGGGGGTGACATTTTCAACCCCTGTGCCTGCACGGGTATTTTCAAAAGCTTGTAACCTCCTTTCTATTTTAGCGATTTAAAATTTTTATGAGGGTTTTCGAAAGGTTATTTCTGACTCTTTTCTTCTATTTTATTAAAAAAAAACTAAAGAAAATTTAAGCATTTTTTAAACAATTCAATTGGTTATTTAACTTTTTTAGCAATTTGGGGCATTTTTTTGTTAAATAGTCTTAAAAGAAAGCTTGACCTTTTGGCTTCAAAAAATGTCCTAAGCAAAAAAATGGTCCAGTGAATAATTTCCGAGATATAGGCCCCGATGTGAAGGCAGTCCTAATGCTCGTGCTCAGACGCAATCCTTTAGTAGTCCACATACTAGTTTTCAAGTCTAACATTCTTTCAACGCATTCAGGTTCATTCAAAATTACATTAAACCAGCTAATAAACATTTTAGAATGTTTTTCGGTGGTTCAGAGTAAGTTTATACTATTTGTTATTTGTTATAAACAAATAAAAAATGCAAACTACTCTTTTCAGAAGTGATGTTGATTTTTCTCAGTATGAATGATTCCTTACTATTATAGTTCGTCAGTTTACAATATTTATTGATTTTTTATACACAGTCGTCCAAAAATTTCATTTTATGAACCAATTTTTTTCTGAATATGTACCTAGAAACTCTTATAACGTGTAGGCTCGGCCTTGATTTTGTAAATTTAGGTGAATTTTGATTAATAACTTGTTTTCCAATTTTTCAACTTATTCCGAAGCCAAAACTCTGGAGAAAAAATTTTTATTCTTTTTTCGTTGTTCTGGCTACTAGTTATTGCTGATTTACAACAAGTTGAAAATTCCACAATGGCTTGATGATCTATTTTTCATAAATCTGGTACCATCGCTAAACGTTAAGCAATTGAGCGGTTGGATGTAAGAACAGTCTACTTCTATTTTCAGAAGTCACTTGTTTTTCATTTGTTCTTCATGAAGTTCATGTACGAAAAACAAGTGAAAAATAAGTGACTTCTAAAAATACAAGTAGGCTGTTATTGCGCCCAATCGCTCAATTATGTTTCGACTTCACTCAGAGACAAAGTTGTCATGAAACAAAAGCATCGTCCTCTTGCCTTTATTGTTTTGAACCAACTGAACATCTCCTTTATACAAACAGACTTATTTGGCTGCAAGATTAGGTGAAGTTTGTCGTAAATGGATAGTGTTTGCTGCAAAAAGATTCTTTTTGAGACAAATGAAAATCTTCTCAACCTTCAATTATATGAGAGGAAAATTCATTTGTTTCAAAATGCATTCTTTTGACACAAAAGGATATTCCTCTGAGTCTTATTTAAGTCTCTATATGGTATTTCGGTATTGCTGTTGCAACGCACGGTCTTTCATTCTTTTGGACTTTATGTTGTTTAAAAATATAGCATTTTAAATAAAAGATTACAAATGAAATTCATGATTAATAATGTCAATGAAAATAGCTTGGGGCCATTTTTGTGCTAATCCTTTTGGCAAGGAAAAGCATTGGAAAACACCAGACTTAAGATGTTTGTCGGTAAGTCAGAGGTTAAAATTTCCCCAATTGTCGAGCAATGCTAAAATTTTCCAGCCTTGTAGAAAAGAATTTAAGAAATTGAGTTCATAAGTGCCTCCAAATGAATCCAGCAGGGAAAAAGTTGTTTATGGCAATGAGGTCGATGACAACAGTTTAGAAAAAGAAATCAGCGATGATCCAGATTTTCTATTTGATCTGATGGAACACAGTGGTTGTAGAAATCAAAATCACACAGCAGGTCTAGAAACTCTTCAACAAATTATACAAAAATCTAAGGTGAGTACTGATGGTGACGAAAAAATAACATTCCTCACACTTGCTCCTAAATCATGGAGTAGTAGGAAGGAAATGGAAGAATTTGGTGCAACGGAACGTCAAGCCTAGAAAGCTGACAAACTATTTCAAAAACATGGAATACTGGCTTTGCCTGGCCTCAAGCCAGGAAGAAAACTGCCACCAGGAATTGAAGTAGCAGCGAAATTTTTTATGAAGATGACGAGAACAGTCGATTAATGCCGGGGAAGAAGGATTTTGTATCCATAAAAAAGGAAGACGCAACTCGCGAGCATGTGCAAAAGCGACTTATCTTGGGCAACCTGTCAGAGTTATACGACCGTTTTAAAATAGAGAGTGAGGAAATAAAAATTGGGTTTTCAAAATTTGCACAACTTAGGCCTCGACATTGCGTTTTAGCCGGAGGAAGTGGTACCCACACAGTTTAAGTGTGTGTTTATCACGAAAATGTGCATCTCATGTTGGATTCAATTGATATAAAGCATCTAAATGAAGACTCAGATAGAAAACTAATTGATTATCACGACCGTTTAGAGTTAATGATGTGCACTAATCCAACTCCTGCATATCATTTCAGCGAATGCGAAAATTGTCCTGGCATTGATATCCTGAAGGAACACTTGACTGAACTTCTGGATGAGAACTGCGTCATTGGTTGGAGTTTTCTTAATCATGTTTGATTTGGCGGAAAATTATGCTTACGTTTTTCAAAATGCTATCCAGTCTTCTTACTGGAATAATAATCAGGAATCCATTTTTACAGTAGTTATCTACTACAAAGAGGAAAATGAATGGAAACATGTGAGCATGGCGATCATTGCCGATAACTTACACCATGACACGGCTGCTGTTTATCTCTGTCAAAAATTAATTATTGAATATCTTAAGAAGCATTTTCAACTTGTAAAGATTTATTACGTCACAGATGGAGCACCGCAGCATTTTAAAAATAAATATTACTTCGCCAACCTTCTGTGCCACAAAAAAGACTTTGAAATTCCAGCAGACTGGACTTTCCATCCAACTGCGCATAGAAAAGGACCATGCGATGGAATCGGAGTAAATTTAAAGCAACTTGCATCAAGAGCCAGCTTGCAGCGTTCAGCAGATAAGCAGATTCTAAGTTCTCGTGATTTATATAAATGGGCCAGAGAAAATTTAAAGGAAACAGTTGTACTCTTCAGTTCTAAGGATGATCATTCAGCTATGACAGTGGAATTAGCAGATCGGTTCAGTAAGTCTGTCACAATACCTGATACTCTCAAGTACCATGCTTTCACCCCTAATGATGAGGAACAGCTAAACCTTAAACGATTTTTCTATGAAGAGAAGAGTGACATTATTCCTAAACATAAACGTACCTTGAATAGGGAGAGTACTACAAAAGAAAAGAAAAGCAGTAAGAAAAATGGTGGGAAGAAAAGGCGAACCAATTAAAAAACACTGTGTAGTGAGAGGCAAGAGGATTCATGAAAATTAAACACCCCGAATAGTGAGCGGCGAGGGGACTCACTTAAATTAAGCACCCCGAAGGAGTCTAAAATCGCACTGCCACATCCGCGTGGTGACTCTTTCTGGAAACTATGATTTTATAGATCGTAGGCTGACGACAGGCGTTAATTAATTATTTTTCTGTAGTTGATTCATTTGAAAAAGCACTGTTTATGTGTTAACAACGGTTGAATTGTGCACTTATTCATGGAATATTCATTAATAATCAATAATTATCGTAAACTGACAAACTGTAATAGTAAGGAATAATTCATACTGAGAAAAATCCACATCACTTCTGAAAAGGGTAGTTTGCATTTTTTGTTTGTTTCTTACAAATAACAAATAATATAAACTTACTCTGAACCGCCGACAAACATTCTAAAATGTTTATCAGCTGATTTAATGTCATTCTGAATGAACCTGAATGCGTTGAAAGGATGTTAGACTTGAAAACTAGTATGTGGACTACTAAAGGATTGCGTCTGAGCACGAGCATTAGGACTGCCTTCACATCGGAGCCTATATCTCGGAAATTATTCACTAGACCATTTTTTTGTTCAGGACCTTTTTTGACACCAAAAGGCCAAGCTTTCCTTTAAGACTATTTAAAAAAAAACCCAAATTGCTAAAAAAAGTCAAATAAACAATTGAATTGTTTAAAAAATGCTTAAATTTTCTCTAGTTTTTTTCGTTGATAAAATAAAAGAAAAGAGTAAGAAATAACCTTTCGAAAACCCTCATAAAAATTTTAAATCGCTACAACAGAAAGGAAGTTACAAGCTTTTGGAAATACCCGTGCAGGCATTGGGGTTGAAAATGTCACCCCTCCTTACTTGAAGAGGGGTGGTTTTTGTGGTCTATAAATTTGTCGATTAAGTACTGTTAGGTAAGTGAACGTATTCCCGAATTTTAGAGAAAATCGACGAACATCACTTTTAAAGTTGGGCAGTTGAGAAATAATGCCACTATTGTTGAAAGCAGCGTACTATCGAAAGCTTCAGCTCTCAATCTGACCCCTTCCGGGTTCAATAAGATTCTTATCATACTAAAAAATTTTTCAAAAACCAACAGTCACAATTTGAATAGTAAAAATGGAAAAAATAGTCACAAAATCAATCAAATTTAGTGACTTCCATCAAAAATACATCTTCGCTATATTTCAAAAGTATCTAAAATGAACGTTACTTATAGTTCCTACTACTAAAGAAAATGTAATTATTTCCATTTTTTCTTCCTTATTCACAAACGTGGCCCCGTTATTACTACTGCTACCAAATAATTAACTAGCTGTCACTAGATAAAAAAAAACTTGATGCTTCCCATGACTGCTTACCTCACGGACTTGAGATAAATATTATACTTTGTTTCTTGTTGCAGAGTTAAGTTTCGAGTCCTTAACTAAAAGAGAACTTATTGACCTAAATCATTCTCCGGTCCGATCTTCATCTCCTCCTACGAGGTCCAGGTCCAGGTCTCCTCAGAATAGGTCTTCTCCTGCCTGTCTGCCTCCTTCCAGACATCATTCTACCATCTTTTCTTCTTCTTCAAGGCCCCCTTCTCCTGTCAAGTGCTTGGTTCCACCTACCAAGCTTCCTTATACCAACGGACATGAATGTGGGCTCGAAAATCTTGAATTTCTTCGGTTTATTCCCCGCAATAATCGTCACCGGACGTACGAACTTCGAAGATACAGTTTTCCTGCTAAGACTCGAATTAAATGGAAATCAACACATAATGCGCTGAAGCCTATGCCAACTCATCAACAAATTGTTTTATCAACATCCGATGGTGTCGCTGTTGCAATTTTGAGATCTACTAATTTTCTTGCTGGAATGTATATGTATAATTGTAAGGAAAAAAAACGGGCGAAAATAAATATGGAAAGCGGCGCGGCTACCGTATTGACCCCAGAAGAAAGAGATGAAATTCCAGTAGGTTCCACCCACCTAATCACAAGGAATTTTATAATAAAGCGAATTGACCGCTTGTAAACTGTAATATTTCACACTAATAATTTTGTTTTATCAATTAAAATATTATTTCTGGCAAGGAAAGACACCATGTAATTTTATTTCGAGGATTTACTTTCTCTGCAAATGCACGAATTGAAATTAGCAAAAATGAGGGTTTTACCTTATGATCAAGAAGTACACGGAAAGCTTCAATAAAACGAAAACAGTTCAATTATCCATCAATATTCATTTTATTCCCTTCAAAGTAATCTCGAATGGAAGCAATACACATATTTCAACGCTTCCTTGAATCTGCAAAACACTTTTCATAGCCTGATTCTGGAATCGCCTCCAGTTCCTTCTGCGAATTCTCATTTATCGTCTCAATCGTCTCAAAACGCCTCCCGCGAAGTGTTAACTTGAATCGTGTGAATAGAAAAAAGTCACAAGGAGCCATGTCAGGTGAATACGGAGTTTGCGGGGCGGAATGAACGTTGTTTTTGGTCAAATGACCGCGTACAAGATGAGATGTGTGAGCCGGCGCGGCTCACACTCTCGGCACAAGCCGCGCTTCAACTTATCTGATACCCAAGACATCGTGCATAACGCTCCGCACCGATCCAAGCAAGACACAGAAGAAGATGGTCGACCGGAACGAGGTAAATCATCAACCACAGTACGGCCCACTTTAAACACTTTGTATCACTCGTACGCTTGTGTTTTCGACATTGTCGAGTCCCCGTAGGCTACCGTTAACATATTCAACGCTTCTGCACATGATATTTTGTTGAAAACAAAAAATTTCAGGCAAACTCTATGCTAAAAAAAAATTGACATTGCGAAATTCCCAGAATGCAACAAACAATGACTTGTTTACAAAGCTATCACGCAAAAACTCTCAACAAATGATGCTGAAACAGATGTTTAAGCTACAGATAACAGATGTTCCAACCTAAAAAAAAACTTTTGACAAAATCTCAAGCGCGTTTCGTTTGAATGAGAAATTCCGGGTACTTTTTGATCAAAAGGTACATATGAGCCTATGCCAACCCAACGAAAAATTGTTTTATCAACATCCGATGGTGACGTCTTTGCAATATTGAAGAGTACTAAGACCGGAATACTGGCATAAGAAAATAGCCGAAATGAAGCACGTAAAGCGGCACGGTCCCCGAATTGACCGAAGAAGAATTGAATGAAGCTTCAGTAGGTTGCCACATAGTCACAAAAAATTTTCGAATAAGCCTGGTAAAGAGCACACTAACAATACAATTTTTGGTTCAATGTAAAGCTACAATATTTATTAATTTATTCACAATAATTAATTATTGTAACTCAGAAAAAAATGTTCTATGTAACTTGTGATTAGATAAAATAATAAAAAGTCAATGTATGATGGTTCTTAAAGCTTTAATCTTTCGTCAGTTACCTAGCCATGCTTATTCAGAAGCATGTACTTTTTTTTTTTTTTAGCTTCTAACGTGTCCCCTAAGTTTTTACATTTTTCTTGTATCTCTTCCCTATTCCTTTACACACACCCCCACGCACTTTCTTGGTGATGGGAGAGGGACCTACAGTTTAAGGTGGGTTCCGAACCACCAAGAGCAACAACCTTAAGTACTTAGAGAACACCTTTTTCTCTAGAGGTACCGGTCCCACGACTCTCCGGAGACGAACAACTCCCTTGCTAGGCAAGTGTCCACCGCATGGGCCACCGAGGCTCTTCCAGAGTGCGAGGCGGGAATCGAACCCGCAAGACGACGATGTGGGTCCAAAGCCTACGCCTTAAACTCAGCTTGCAACAATAAAGGAAGGTTATTATAAACCACTGTCAATATTATACACTCGCTACAGCGCATAATGGGATACAACCAATTTTTCTGCACAAATTATTCTAGAGTTAAGACATACCTTGAAAATAATAACCAGTAGTATACAGCATCAAAAAAATTTGTTTCATGCTAGAATAATAATTGGATGAGTCGAAGTGCTATTTCGACATTGAAAATACTGGGAGATGTTATTCCTCAATTCCTTATGCGGGATGTAGATAAAAACAGTGAATTCTTTCTTCAGTTTTGACCTTTCGTTAGTGTCGTAAGAAGTTTTGGGTATTTCAAGGTCTAAATAAATAAACAACGAATCATTAAAAATATGTAGTTGTCAACGTTTGGGAACTCATACAGTCCCTTTTCAAGCCTGCTAAAAATATAATTTATTGTTAAAAAGATATAACAAAAATATCAATATATGGAATACAACAAATTTTTTTTTGAAGTGAAAACGAATGTTAGAAAAATATATTATCTTTAAGTGACCTGATTCTTTCAATTTTAGGCCGAGGAATATCAAATTAATACAGAAGACTTAAATAAAAACGGTTACTCTATAAATCTCATCAATAGAATGATTAAAATCAGAATCAATAATATGTACAACCAACTAAGGAATAAACAAACTGGTTATTAAAATTTGTTTACAGTTGTTCCATATATCTAAGATATAACAGACAAACTTGCTACAATTTTACGACATAATAATATTAAAGTTATTCTCAGAGCAATAAAAAATAACTCAATTTTGTTTCCATCTCCTGAAGAGAAATCAGTTATTTTTTAAAAAAGGAATGTAGTTTATAAATTTGACTGCCTAAATTGTGATAGTTGTTATAATTCTTCATTTGTATCGTTTTTCTTAAATTAATGTCAATTCTCAGTACTTTCAAGAACAATCATTGACTTGCCGACAAAAGATGACTTTAGAAACACTTGTTGAGTTTACGAAGCTTCAGAGGACGCTCCATTTTTACGAGGAGTCTGTTTCCTCCTTAAAATTATTCTTTTAAATTAACAAAAATGTAAGAAACTTTACTGTAATTCTTTTACACATGGGAATGACTTAACTCTAAATAATGGTTACGTGCGCAATTTTTGGTAAGATAACATTTTTCAAACTGATATACGTATTTCTCCCCACATAAGCTCTAACTAATTTTATGCCAACAAACTTCAACTTTAAAATTTCCCTTATTTCTTTCGTAACCACACAAAAATAACAGTAAAACAAAAATGACAAGTTCTATCAAAAAAAGGATTCAAAGACATTTTGTAGACTTTCTGAAAAATATAGTTGCTCCTAATGACTTTCTCTCGTATTTTGCGTAGTTTGGCTAAAAATTTGAATTGTTGATTTTTTTTTCATAGTATTTTCGAAAAAGAAAACAAAAATATCAAGCCTTGTCAAAAAATGCTTCAGGGAAAAATTATGGGCCTTTTCAAACGCTACAATACTTTGCTTAAACTTTTTTAGTTGTCTGTCGTCGTTTGACTTAAAATTAGAATTTTCGACTTATTCATTTTCAATGCATAAAACATAAAAAACGGGGCATATCGAAAAATAGTTTGGTCAAAAATTCCAGATATTTCAAAGAGCTTCAATTCTACCAATATTTTTTTCCCATGTATCTGTCATCATTTGGCTTAAAAATGGAATATACTTTGTGCCGAAACTGGCTTTGTTCCTTTCATTTTTTCGAGAGTTAAATTTCGGAAAATTCAAATATTTGCTCAATCATAAATGATGAAAATGTAATGAATCATAACAAATTTGCGTTTTTCTCTTAGGTGAACAGCTTTTTCTATCAATTTTGTTTGGGTACCCTTTGTCTTTTTTCCACAAATTTTTCATTTTGATTTGTAATGTTATTTTTTACGATTCAAACCAGAACTGTGCATCCTATTCTTGATTCTTGTCAAATTTGTGGATCTTTTTGAGAGCACAATTTTTGTATGATCTTCCTTCGTATCTTGCATAGTTTGACTTCAAAATGAAATTTATGATTTTTCGTTATTTATTGTGAGATCAAAATTTGAATTTTCTATTCCTCAAGAGAATTTTGTTATCATAATCTTGTAGGGCTTTCAAAAAACAATGTTTTTCCTCTCTTGACTTTTTTTCATATCAGGCATTGTTAGGCTTGAAATTTTCACTTTCGAATGATTTTTCAAATATTGTGAATACTGTAACTCTGATAATTTCCTTCTGATCGGGAAAAGTCATGGGGATAAATTGTTCGGCTTCTCAGGTTTCTTGAACAGCTGTACATAAAATTTTTTAATCTTGGAAAAAATGATTTCAAAATTTTTGAGAATGCTCTAACTTTTTAAATTTTCATCCAAAATGGCTGGATTGAGAAATTTGTCTTCCTTATGGGACCTCAAAAAAGTGCGCTGACGCTAATTAAAATTCGTTTATTTTTTCGAGAGTTATCGTGTTTATGGACAATTGGCCGGGCGGATGGATGGACAGACCGACAGAGGCCATCATAAAAAATTTATCATCACATTTTCAGTGAAAATAATTGATTTCTAAACAAGAAAAAGAAAATTTGTAAAAAATATTAAAATTTTTAACCAAACTGATGAACCTTCTTTTGAAAAAATAAGTTCTTGACAAGAAGTGTTCGAGTTGATATTTCCACCAAGAACATTTTAATTCCCAATGAGAAACTATTGAATTAAAAAAAAAAATACGAATTTTCAACAACAGAAGTGAATTTTCAAAAATTATCAAAAATAGTTTTATGTTAAGTAGACAAAAAGAGTCATTTTGAACAAAAAAAAAAATAATAATAATTTTCAATCAAACTTATTGAATTTGTAACCAATGAAACGATTTTTGAATTAAATGATGCGTCTTTGATGAAAAAAAAAAAATAATTTTCAAGCAAATGGTTAAATTTTCAACCCAGAAGATGAAGTTTCTAATAAAAAAAAAATTCCAAAATGAATTAATTTTCAAATAAAAAAGGCCAAGTTTAAGCAAAAAATAGAATATTTTAATTTTAAGTTGAAGAAATAATTTCTGAAACAAATGAAATGAATTTCCAACCAAACAGGAATTTTCAACCAAGACGGTTAAATGTAAATCAAGAGAAAAAACTTCCGCCAAAAAGTGGACAAGTGAAATTTTTAGTTAAGAAATCAATTTTCGATGAAAAAAACTAATTTTCACCAAAGATACGAAATTAAAAAAAAAATAATAATTTTCTACAAATAAAAATGTAGTTTCCAATGAAAAACTTAATTTTAATAAAAATATTCTAATTTTCAACTGAAAATAATCAATTTTCTTGGCAAAAATAGTTTGATGTTAAGTAGACAAAAAGAGTCATTCTGAATGACAACAAAAAAAGAATTTTCAACAAAATTTGTTGAATTTTTAACCAAAGGAACGATTTTTAAATTAAATGATGCGTCTTTAATAAAACAAAATTAATTTTCAACCAAATAGTTGAATTTTCAACCCAGAAGCTGAATTTTCTAAGTAAAAGGAAAATTCCAAAATGAATTATTTTTCACCTAAAAAAGATCAACTTTCGGCAAAAAATAGAATATTTTAATTTTAAGTTGAAAACAATAATTGTTAAAACAAATAAAATGAATTTCCAACCAAACAGGAATTTTCAACCAAGATTTAGAATGTCCGTCAATCGAAAAAACTTTCGACAAAAAATGGACAAGTAAAATTTTTATTCAAGTAATTAATTTTCTATGAAAAAAAATAATTTTCACCAAAGATACGAAATTTCAAAGAAAAATATCAATTTTTTATGAATAAAAGAGTAATTTTCAACCAAAAACTCAATTTTAATAGAAATATCTCAATTTTTAATGGAATTATATTTTCCTTGCACCCCAAATTGGTACCGTAGTTTTTGGAAGGCCGCTTATTACGAATTTTACATTGATTTCCAGTTGGAAAAATGAATTTTCCGACAAAAAAATTAATTTTCAACAATTCAGTCCAATTTCCAACCAGCGGCATAATTGTTTAACAATGTATATCAACTTTCAATCCGTAATTGAATTTTTAATGAAAAAAGATATATTCTCCACGGAAAATATGAAAGTGGATATTTTAGCCAGATAGGATTTTAGATTTAAATAAAATGCAGTCGAATTCATCTATAAAAGGACTTATTTCCAATCAGATATTTGCGACCTGTGATAGAAAAAGATGAATTTTTATAACTAAACAGTTAGATTTTAGGCGAAAAAGCAACTTTTCTATAAAAAAAAACATTTGAATTTTGAACCCCAAAATATGAATTTTCAACAAATTAGTTAAATCATCACCTAATAGCATGAATTTCTCACAATGATGTTTAACTTTCAATCAGCTACCTGAATTTTCAGTGAAAAAAATAATTTTTCAATCAAATAGTCAAATTTTCTCTTAAAGAGATGAATCTTCTTTCAGAAAAAAAATTAACAAAGTAGCTCAAGTTTTAACCAAATATTTGAACTTTCATTCAAGAAGATTAATTTTTATACAAAAAATTGAGAATTTTCCACGAATAATGGCATGGTTGAAGTTTCAGTTAAAAGAAATTAATTTTCAATCAAGAAAATTTCAACAAAAAAGTGAATTTTTATTCAAATAGTTGCATTTTTAACTGAAAATCATCCATATTCAATCAAAAAATCATTAGGTAAATTTTCACTTTAAAAATGAATTATCATCAAAGTCGTTCCATCTCTAACCAATAACATAAATTTTTAACAATGCAGTGTAACTATTAATTAGGTACCTGCATTTTTGAAGGAAAAAAGAAAAATTTTTTGGGAACAATATAATAATTGATGTTTCAAATAGATAAGCTTATAATTTTAAATGAAAAACAGACGGATGCAATTGAAAGAGTATATTTTTCAAATAAATATTTCATTTCTCGACCAAAAAAGATTCATTTTTTTCCTAAACAGTAGGATTTTGAAGCCAAAACCGCTGAATTTCTGCGAAACACAGTTGAATTTCCAACCACAAAATATCAAATTTAAAAAAAATGGTGAACTTTTAATCCAGAAGATTCACTTTTCTTAAAAAAATGACGAATTTTCAAGAAAAAATGAAATAGTTAAATATTTGGTTCAAAGAAATTACTTTTCAATGCAGAAAATTTCAACAAAAAAGTATCTTTTTAATCAAACAGTTGAATTTGCTACTGAAAAGATCATTTCCAATTATAATTGAATCAGTTGAATTTGCGGCACATAAAATTTATTTTTAACATAAAAAAAATGATTTCTCAACGAAAAGTGTAAGAGTTGATATTTCCTTATAATTATCTCAGAAGGGCAACCTTGACGACTATAATAATCTGTGAGATGACGACTACCTTATATAAGTGTAGTCTAATGAAACACTAGAATATTCCTTAGTTTCACTGATAACCGAATTACTTATTAAAGAATTAATCAGTTTTTTATCTACTTTGAAAAAATGAGGATGTTTTATACTTTTGTTTTTACTTTCGCTGTCATCATTAATTCTATTGGTAAATAATACTATAATATATCTATGATTTTTATTATAATTTAAACTTGCGTAATCCTTCTTTTCTTGTCCATTAAAATATTATAAAATCATGCGCTTTTATTTTAATTGTTGACTATTGAAATTTATCAAATAAAACATGCGTTTTTGTTTTTTTTTTATGAAGACATTTGCAACCTTCGTCATATCATCTGAAGAATTTCATCGATTGTTAGTCATTTCATTGGATATTTTAGTATCTGTTCTCTCAGGTGTTAAAAAACCCCCTAGAATAATTTTTGAAAAATTCGAATCATGGGAGGTATTCAAAATTGAAAATTTTAGTCCTTTTTTCACTTTTATAACTATGGTGATTTTAATTATATTAAGGTGTTTTTTTAATGATTCATAATGAAGATTTCAAGAAATATTTGATGGAAGCGAATTTCGAAAACTTTTCCGATTACCGTTACCAAATCTATATGAATCAATATCATTATCATGTTTTTTTCAGAGTAAAAATGCAAAATTGAAAATTAATTCATTCCTATTTGTTGTTACAGAATTCACTGCGCAGGGCGACTCAACTCCTCGGCGTGAGAAATTGCCCATTCGGCGGAGAAATCAACCTTCTTCGAAACAACAAAGCCGACCAGCCAACCAATCTATGCTGGGTAAGCAATTTTGCTTTTTTTGATAACTCGTTACAGTTACAACACACAGCAAAAATTTAACTCGTTGGAGTTACCTTACTTAGAAAAGTACCTTCAAGTTCTCTGAAAAATACTATAAATTTTGCTACACCCCCTTAAGCTTTAGATCTTTAACTATAATAATCTCATAAAATTCACTTCAACATGAAGCTGTTTCCTTTCATACAAATATTTTATTATTGATTTTTAAGATATTAATTTTGCACATTAGATTAAAAAGACTGTATTTTAAAAAGCGAGATGCAAGATGGCAGTTTCAAATGCAAAATTCTGAAATAGTTGAAATTTTTATGACTCCTAATGCAATCGAAAAAACTATGAAAAACCTTTTCTCCATTTTGGTAACAACATTTTTTCATTGGTATTAAATTTTTTCAAATTTACGAAAATTTCAAAATATTTGGAAGTTCATCCAAATTTTGCTGTAATTGGAAATTTTGGTAATTTATCAAAATTTTGAAAATTTGTAGAAATTGATCAAAATTTTAAACTGTCAGTTTCTGAGCCGAGCTACAGAAATGAATACAATATTCACTTGATATAATAGAGTTGAACTGAATGTAGAAAATATCACACGTTGGATAAAATCGAGTGCGAAGCACAAGACGCGTGATAAGAATATGTGCGTTAAAGCCGAAGAAGCTTTAACAATAGAGAATTCACAATCAGCAAATTACAGTTGTTGATGCTTAACCTTTAATTTCAAGAGGTATGTACACGAATATGGAGCAAGTACAAAGAGCGAGTGCGTAATGCGAGGTAAATACCTTATCGAGCGCGAAGCGCGAGATTCAACAAAGGCCCAAGAATTTGATGATTTTCAAAAAAAAATTAATTTATAAGCTCTGGGTTGATTAGATAATACTTTTACGCTGTCACATTTCTGGATGACAATTTATGCAACACGTAAAAGATAATGTTGTGATAAGATTTTATTTATTGTCCAAATGAAAAAAGATGTTAAATTAAAATCAAACGCAGTTAAATTCATTCGGTGCATACATTTCCAGCAGAAGTATTAAATTCCCAAACAAAAAGAGAAAATAAGTATAGAATAACATTAGAAATGATAAATAAAAAAAAAATTTAGAAAATATTGAATTTCCGCGCCAACAAGGTACATTTCTTACAAAACAGTTAAATATTCAACACGCAAATATAAAATTTCAACGAAAAAGTTGCATTTCTAAATGAATAGAATGATTTTCAAATAAGGTGTTGAATTTTGCACAAAATTATTAAATTTTTAATCAAATGATGAAAATTCAATCGAAAACATAGATTGGTATGAAAAAAGAATTAAATTTTAAACCAAAGATGAACATCTTTTTCTTCCTTAAAGGGTTTCTATAGACTTAGGAAAGTTCTCAATTTCAGGGTTTAAGAAAAATTGCAATTTTTCTGTATTGACACATAAACCTCTAGGACTCTGAAAATAATGTTGTTCTCTTTAAAAGTGCTTCATTAGATCAGAGTAGTTCGGACTCCCATTCCTGAAAGATTTACAACTTTCTCAATTCTGTATTTCAGAAACATATACACGAGAAATATGTAGTCATGGGAATAATTAAAACTTTTCCATTTGTATTCTTTCTCCATTGCTAAAGAATTTTTCCGGAACTAACCACCACAAGTTGAATAGTGGAAATAAAAAATAGTTACAGAATCAATCAAATTTATTCAATGTCATAAAAAAATACTTCTTCACTATATTTCAAAAGAAACTGAAAAAAAAAGTTTTTTACAGTAATTTGTACTCAGGAAAATGTGAGTTATTACATTCTTCTCTTACTTATTGAGAGAAGTTGCTTCGTTACCACTATCGCTACTGAAAAAGTAACTATTTGTAGTATCTGGATAAAAAAACGAGATACTTCCCACCACTGCTTCCTCACGGACATTGGAAAAATGTAATCGTTTATTTACTGTTGCAGGCTTAGATTTTCATTCCGGCTCTTTACCCTTTGACAAAACTGTTGCTGTTGTTCCTGGTACCCAAAATTCGGATTCTCCTGTTAGGTCTACTTCTACTGTAAGGCACAGATCCAGATCTCCTTCTGCCAGTCGTTCCCTTGCCTGGCTGCCACCTAAACCTCATTCTTCAGACTGTTCTTCTTCAAGGCCCCCCTCTTCTGCCAGGTGCTTGGTTCCACCTACCAAGCTTCCTTGCACTAACAGACGTGAATGTGGACTTGAACATCTTGAATTTCTTCGGTTTATTCCCCGCACTAATCGTCACCGGATGTTCGAACTTCGAAGATACACTTTTCCTACTAATAGCCGAATTAAATGGAGAATGAAAAATAAAGTGTTGGAGCCTATGCCAACCCAAGAACAAATCGTTTTATCAACATCTGATGGTGACGCCTTTGCAATTCTGGAATCTACCAATTTTCTTGCTGGAATGTATATATATGCTGATAAGGACAAAAAGCGGGCGAAAATAAGTATGGAAAGCGGCACGGTTACCTTATTGACCCCAGAAGAGAGAAATGAAGCTCCAGTAGGTTATACCCGCCTGATCACTAGAAATTTTATAATAAAACGGCTTAACCGCGAGTAAATTGAAATCCTCGACAATGCTGATTACTTTTTTTTTCATCATTTAAATTACCCGGGTCATCCCAGAAGTAAGCTTCACTATTTTTTCATAAAATAACTAACAGAGGTTGGAAGCTGCGGATGGTCTCAAAATTTTGGTCTGGATCTAGTGGTAACAGTGTACAATTTTCAGGTCTCTAGGTTGCATTGTTTATAACCTATTGATTTGTTCTGTGATCAAATTCCTGACGTGGAAGGTGCAACCGTCAGTGAAATTAATCAAAAAATTACTGCTGCTTGTTTTGAAAGGGTCATGAGTGTTCATATGGTACGGAAGTGGCAACATTTCTTTTCAGAAGGACGTATCCGCGATGACCACGGTATCGGGCGCCCGTCGAACTCAAGTAATTAAGACGCAGTTCTGGCCGTGCGCAGTGTTTTGGATGGAGATCAGCGTCTGAAGAATTTTTGCCACTTCCGCACCATTCGAACACTCATGATACTTTCACTACAAGCCGCAGTAATTTTTCGATTAATTTCACCGGCGGCTACACGTTCCCACGTCAGGAATTTGATCAAAGAACGCACTTTATCATCGGACCCGAGCTCAACGTAGAGAGTC
Source organism: Andricus quercusramuli (assembly GCA_932178445.1). Classification (NCBI taxonomy): domain Eukaryota; kingdom Metazoa; phylum Arthropoda; class Insecta; order Hymenoptera; family Cynipidae; genus Andricus; species Andricus quercusramuli. The sequence continues at coordinate 362,258 of CAKNXH010000530.1, read as the reverse complement.
AGGTTCAGTTCAGCAAGGACGTAGATAGAGACAATAAGCTGATTTTTGAATGTTCTAATTGGACAATATGACAGTTAGGGTGAAGGAAGTTTTTGTGACTGTAGCATAGAAAAGAGGATGAAGCAGCGTAGAGGTAGGGCTTCCGTTTCCGCAGTAGGTTAAGTTAGGTTAGTAAGTTTGTAAGAAGCTTTGTGATGTTTTTTTCAAGACTCTCAAACTCGTAAAAGGAAGAGAGTATAATAAATATACATGCATACATACATACACACATACACTAGATCCAAATGAAAACCTTGAGTCCTTCCGCAGCTCCCTATCTCTTTTAGTTCTATTCTGAGAAAATAGGAAAAATTACTTTTGAGATGACCCTTCTATCATTTTTTGCAAGAATAGTCATCAGATATTTGTATTTCGAAAATACACTGCTCCTGCCAATGCACAAAATGAAGTGAGAAAAAGTAAAAGTTATGCATATGAGTCTGTGCTAACCCAAGAACAAATTGTTTTATCAACATTTGAGGGTGACTCCTTTGCAATATTGGAATTAGGGAAATTGGGAAATTTTAACGTAGAAAGCGGCACGGTTACCGAGTTGAAGATAGAAGAAATTTATGAAACTTCAGTAGGTTGTCATGTAGTCACAAGAAATTATGAAATAAGCCGAGTGAACATCAAAGCTGCACTGTTAAAAATGTTTGGAATTCTCCAACACTTCTACAATACAAGCGTAAGGCGAAATTGCAAATGCGGTATTGGAATGCCGAAATTGCAATACATGTATTGTAGCGTTAATAAGTCAAAAATTGTGCGCAGGCGCCTCATACGACCCATGTATCGCTGCATGATCCGTTGCATTTGAAAACCACAACATTATGTATTGTAGCGTTACCCTACATTTCGGAAATAAACTTCCAATACATTTAGTGGAAGTTTTATCTGGGAATTTTTAACAGTGTGCACACTAATAATTAAATTTGTAATTGAATTTGTTGTTGAGTGAGAAGCTACAATATGATATTCTTAATGATTCTTGCTTGAATGAAAATGTTTCACGTACCTTGTTATTAGAAATGATAATAAAAAGTCAATGTATAATGATTCTCAAGGCTTTAATCTTTCGCCAATTACCCAGAGATGCTTATTCAGAAGCATCTACTTCCACAACGTTTATCAGCATCAGCTTGCAACAATGAAGATAGGTTTTTAAAAACTACTGTCAATATTGAACGTTTGCTGAAGCGCACAGTGGGGCAGAACCACTTATTCTGCACGATGATTCTATAGTAAAAACACATATTACAAACAATAACCAGTAGCTAACAACATAAGAAAAATGTTGTTTATTCCTATATTAATAAATAAATGAGACATAGTGTTACTTCGATATTAAAAATACTGGGCGAGTTTATTCGTCAATCTCTTGTTCGAGATGTACGTAAAAACAATGCTGAGTTACCATTTTTTTTACTCCAAACTAAATGTCAATTCTTGAAAGAATGCATATCATAGCTATTTTACGATCTACTCTCTCTAGAGATCGCAGGAACTTGTAGCTGGTGGACGGATTTGAGGGGCTCATCGGACTAGAGATCTGGTATAGATCTAAGGGATCTGAGGGACCTTAACTGAAGAGCGATCCTTCTGTTTTGCATCTAACGGATATGTCTTTGAACAGTGGAACGATTCTATTGATGAACAAAACAAATCAGCCTAATTTCGAAGGACACACTCTGAAAGAAACGTAATTATACTGTTAACCCTTGGTATACACACTGGGTTACGCTAACCCGGCGCAATTTTGCAAGATCTATTATTTCGAAACAAGAAGAAGTGCAGGTCTGAACCCAGGGGGGGGGGAGGGGGGAGTTATGGTCTTGTACTACGCAAAGCTGCCTTGCCAGATTCAGTGTCCCAAAAACTGCCGAAGGATGCACTTCGAAATATTCTCTTCGGGTATTTTTCACCCAGTGTGTATATCGTGTTAGCTTTGTGTGAGGAGCACACTGAAAAAATTGTTGAGCAATGTGCTTAGCCGTCGGAATAGGCCGATACGTAATTTACGCTATTTGTGTAAAAAAATTATTTTAAATTTTTTCACTCATATTTTGATTCTGAATAAACAAGTAAGCTGGAAAAATCGAATATTTTGTATTCAATTCTATCCCCAAAACAGAAAAATTAAGTATTTGTTTGAACTTTTGCGTTTCTTAATAACTTTATCAATTTCATAGCAAATCTGCGTTATTCCAGAAGATAATCATGAATTTTGAGGTATGTATGTAGTTCAAATCACTAGTTTTTGCTGATAAATAAAGTATCCTGGTAGCATGACTTATCCGCGCGGAAACAGAAATACGCCTACTTTTGAATCACTGAACAAATATGTTTTTAGAACATATGGAAAACCGAAAACACAGTTTTAAAGTAAGAATCTTGAACTTTCCGTTCATCGGTATTTGAGCCTGTTTATCTTGATTTTTATGTAAACAACAGCCTGTTAGAAAAAACGTGACTTTTTCACAAAATTTTAAAGATGTCTTTGTTTATTTGAAAATTTGTATGTATATTTTTTTTCGTATTTACCACTTTCGAACCCATACTGTTCAATTCTTGTGGATTTTCTCGATAAAAACCAAGAAAAAGGTGGCAGAATTATTCAATTAGGAACGAAGCTATGAGCTGTTGAAGTTTGCCGGGTGAACCTATCCCAGTGTGTATACCACGTTATAAAAAAGTGTGTATACCAAGGGTTTAATAGACTTTTTCTTACAGCGTAGGCCTTTACCAACTGATGATTCGCTTTCCTACCACTAAACCTTAAATGTGAGAAAAGTTTGGAAGTCGAAGTGACTCTGGGTTTCAATCATTTTCGTTGTATATCGTCATAGTTTTTTACTTTAAGAGAATGAAATTTCCACAAAAGATAATATAGGATTGATGAAAAACAGCTTTCAGGACCAGGAAGAGCATTTTTCAAATGCATAATAGTGATGATAAAAGACAAGTTTCATTAATTGATATGAAAATTGCAGAAAACTTGTTGAAAATACATTAGAAGCTAAATACATATTGAAGAAAATTTTGTACATTTGTGGCAACCTGCAATGGGCGAAAAATGTCAATTTTCCGGTAAAATTAAAAAAATATCGATTTTTGCTATATTTTTCGGTAATCCAGCAAAATGGACTGCTGGTAGTATTAGGCTGGAAGAGGTCATGCTGAATGCAATAATTTTAATATTCCGATTTTGAATTCCCCTCCCCCTAAATATATATAAGATTTTCCCCGAATTTTCTTGTAGTTTTTCAACATTGCCGTCACGCTAATCTACATAGTTTTCCTCTTCCTAAAACAAATATTCACGAACAGAGAATGATTTATTTTATTATATGATACCTAATTAAAAATATGCATGTGGTTAAGCTCCGAGGAATTTTTTTGCCTTCTTTAAGCTTACCCAATACCTACATAATGACGTCGAGAGCATTTATCTGTTCCTTAGACAAATTCGTGAAATAGGAGTACCTTACATAATCTTGAGGCTCATATAATTTATAAGATAAGAAATATTAGTGGATATGATGTACTGCAATAAAGCACCAGAATAATGATTAGTTATACCGTTAACGGAATTCTTCAGTAATAAAGTAATCAGTTCTCCCTGATATAGAAAATATGACGATTGTTTCTACTCTGATTCTATCACTTGTGATTATGCTCAATTCCATTGGTAAATACAATAATATAATAATATATTCGTACCGAATTCTATAACAATTCCATTAACAAACAAATAATTTTTCCCATAATAGCCTCATCCATGGGGATATCATGGAATTATTTTCGAGTATATATGACACAAACATCATTTTTTCTTCAGTATTTTCAGTATTATCAGACACTTCTAGGAATCTGTCCGCCATATTTGTAAGCTCTAGGCATATATAATGTTTGAGATAAGAAATATTGTATACCTTTTCCTTAAATATCAGTTATATTCTTGATATTCTATTCAATACTTTGTGGGTTTGAATTCAGCACATCTTTTTTTTGGACTAAAGTAGCTGTTGTATCTTATTTGGTTACTGGGTGAAAAATAAGAATTTGATAAAAAATTTAAGGGTAGCACAGAAAAACGAATCAACAGACATTTGGACAATTTTCAGAAATGACAAAAAAAGTTATATAAAATCGATTTGTCAATTCAATCAGAGACTAAGTAATCAGTTTCTATAATATTAATTTTTAAATTGAGCAGAAAGCGGTTTTAAAAAAAAATCAATCATTTATGAAAAACTGTAAGGGGAATGTTTAGAAAGAAAATTAGCTTTTTTCACCATTCTTTAAAATATTGTAGGGTGCAAACCTGACGTTCTACAGACTTTAACGAAACATCAGATATTCATCATCAGGCTCAAGTAATTCTTTTGTCTCTACTGATAATCATTCTACTTTTGACGAATTTCTCTCCATCCGTTCTGCAAGTGCCCAGTCTCTCAATTTGTATTATTAAAAAAAATTATGTAGTAAAACATCATTCTTCGTGAAAAAATGACAGATTCAAAAGTTATATGAATGCAGTTTATTAGCTATGATTATCATCGATGACAATTTGTATGGCATTGATAAAATGGAAGAATTGAAAGGAAACAAATATTGTTCTAATTCTGCATATCTTGTTTCTTGAAGAAGAGAAGGACTTCGTTTTGAATTCGATTCTGTAATTACACGTCTTAACAAAAACTGCACGTTCTATCAAGAATTATTCATGACGAATTTGCAGCTCATTTTTGGGCGAGCAACTTTTTTTCCTTAATTTTTTCCGTTGCTTGTGTCCTTCGTTTAGAAATTTAATTTCTTTGTTTTTCATTTTATTCTTCACGATTAAAACAAGAACTATGGGACTTATCAAGGAACGATCGCTCACAAAATAGATCTTTTTTGAAGACACACTTTCTGTTCATTTATTTATTTTTTCGCACCTTGCGTCGTTTTTCCAGAAATTTAATTTCTTCATTGTTGATGTTATTTGTCACGATTAGGACAAAAACAACGCATCCTATCCATAAATGATTCATAACAAATTTGTAGCTCTTTCCTGGATGAAAAAATTTTGTTTATTTATTTTCTTGTACCTAGTGTCGTTTGTCCAGAAAGTAAATTTTTCCATTTTTAATGCAGTTTTTTCATTGATTAAACAAAAACTACGTCTCCTGTCAGGAAGTGTTTCTGAACAAATTTGTAGATCCTTCACGAATAAAAAATGTTTGTCCATTAATCTCTTTTTTGCATCTTGTATAGTTTGACCGCAAAATGGAATTTTTCATTATTTTTTGTCATCATTAGGACGAATTGTTTGTCTTTTTGAGTACTATTGATAACTTAATTTTTGGACACTTGAAGACTATGCCAAAGCTTAATCCAAAATGCCATTTTTTCCTAAAGTTATCGTTCTGATAAACTTAAAATCTACAGACACACAGGCAGACACGTTCGTAAAAACCTGTTCTTTGGATTCAGGGGGTCTAGAATAGTGATCATTTCATGAAAACTGGAGGGAGGGGAGGAGGGTCAAATTTGACACAAATCTAATACCTACTCTGATGAGAATGTGATAGAAATCTTGCCAAGAATTCGTTTCTTCATCTACCAATAAATTCTCAGGACTTCTTCAATTTGTATAATTTATTGAATTGAAAATTTCAAGTAACTTTAAGAATTACTCGAAAAACTTTGATTTCAGTAACAATGTTGATTGTACTGTTAATTTTTTGTTACAGGGTTTCAGAACAATTCCAATTCTCCTGTATTGAACTATAAACCTCTATGACACTAAAAATGATTGTTTTTCCTTTCCAAATGCGTTTCTTCAGATTAAAGTTGTTTCCTATTGTAAATAGCAATATGAACATTTTCAATAGGAAAAATAAAAAGTAGTTACAGAATTATCAAAATTGATTGATTTTTATAAATTTTTTCCTTGCATATTCACAAAAGTTTCTTCGTCACCACTACTTGTTTCCTGTTGCAGAGTTATGTTTCGCGTCTTTACCTAGAAGAGAACTTATTGACCTAAATCATCCTCCAGTCCGATCTGATTCCCCTTTTACGAGGTCCAGGTCCAGGTCTCCTCGTGATAGGTCTTCTTCTGCCAGCTTTTCTTCTGCCCAGTTTTCTCCTGCCATACCTCATTCTTCCGACTCGTCTTCTCCTTCTTCAAGGATTTCTGGCGACAGGTGCATGGTTCAACCTACCAAGCTTATTTCTTATAACGGACGTGCATATGGATTTGAAGACCTTGAATTTATTCAGCTCATTTCCCACAGGAATAGTCACCAGATATTAAAACTTCGAAGATACACTTTTCCTGCCGATTCACGCGTTAAAATAAGAAGCAAATGTAAATATAGCTTGGATCCTCTGCCAGCCAAAGAACAAATTGTTATATCAAATTCCGATGGTGACATATTTGCAATATTAGAGAGCACTGATACTCTTGCTGGAATTTATGTCTATTACCATAGCATAAGAAGACGAGTGAAAAAAAACATTGGAAACGGGACGATTAAATTATTGACCTCCGAAGAAATAGAAGAAGTTCCAGTAGGTCCCAGCCGTCTCATTCCGAAAAATTTTGAAATAACCCGATTAAAAAGCAGTTGATCCACAATCCTTCAAACTGCTGATGCAATTTTTTGTTAAATGTAAAACTAAAATATAATATTCCATGTGATTAAAAGTCGGATTTATTATTTTCTTGATTTCCAAGCCAGTGATTGTCAAGCCAGTTAAGTTGTCAATTTGTTTATCAACTTTATTTGTCAAGAATCAATTATTATTGATTGATAAAACGAAGATTTTTTCAATTTATCTAACATTGATATCCTCATATTCATTGCCGAAATTTGTTTGATTGATTGGGTTGAAGGAACAAACTTTCTGGCTTCAGAAATTACTTGATGATTTGAAAATTAAAGATTTCGAAAAAATGTAGAATGTGGAACGATTCAGAATTGCAAATAGCTCATTCTTACAGTTTTTAGCATCATACTTAAAAACTTCGTAGAGAATAATTTTGTTTCAGAAACTAGTTGATGATTTTGGAAATTCGAAATATTGGGAAAAAACAAAATGGGGGCTAATTCAATATTTATATATGAATGAGTAGATCGAATCGGTGAATTTTCTTGATTGCGAGTATCATAGTTAAATGTGAAATTGTTATTGCCATCGTTTTTTGTGACCAAGTGTTTCTTTAGATGGATATTATATCCAACAATATAATACCCACCGAAAAAGAAGTTTAAATTCTAATAAAGTAGTCGAATTTTCAATAAAAGCATTATTCTGAACAAAAAACAAAATAGTTGATATTTCAAACAAAAATGATTTGAATTTTTAATCAAAACCCGTCAAATTCAACCAGAAAGACGAATTCTCTACAAAATAGTTAAATTTTCAACCACTGGGTCATCCATTTATGAAATGAATTTTCAGCAACGTGATAAAAGTGCGAACCAAGTAGTTGACTTTTCAATTAAGAAGATCAATCCTCTACGACAAAATATGAATTTTCAAAGAAGTAGTTGAACGATCAACCAAACAGTTACTTTTGTATTCCAAATTATAATTTTCTACCAAAAAAGAGGAACTAACCATATTGAATTCAATACGAAACGCTTAAGATTTCAAGTCGGAATAAATTGCAATATTTAACAAAATAGTCTCATTTTCAAACAAAAAAAATTCATTTTCCAACAAATAGTTGTATGTACAATCAAATAGATGAATGTTCAAGCAAAATAAAATAGTTTACTTCAATCCAAGGGACAAAATTTTATCTGAAAAAGGTGAATGTTCAACAAAACAGTTCAATTTTCAACAAAATATATGAACTTTTTATGATTCTAATTTGAAAAGAGCTAGTCAAATGTAACCAAAAGGTACATTCTCAACAAAAGAGTTTAAATTCATCCGAAATCAAAATAATTTGGGAGAAACAAAATTCAATTCAATTGCTTGATTTTTAAACAAGCATGATCGAATTTTCAACCCAAAAAGTAGAATTTTCATCAAAAACTCTTTCGGCCCGATAGATAAATTTCGAACAAAAAATACTGAATTTCCAAGCAAGTAGTAGAATTTTCAATGGAAAATATTAATTTTAAACGCAAAATATAATAGTTGATATTCCAATCAGAAAAAAGATTTTAGTTTCATGATAAGCAGGCAAATTTTACCGAAAAGATGAATTCTTGAAACGAAGTTTATCTTCCAACCAGGAAAAATTTTTCATTCAAAAAAGAGGAAAGGTTTCAAAAAAATTGTTGAATTTTCAAACTGAAGGGACGAATTTTACAGAAAATTGTTCAGTTCTTAAGCAAAAAATGTGATTCTTCATCCAAAAAAATAATTTCTAACGAAACAGTAAAATTTTCTACGTAAATAATAGATGTTGCAACCAAAAAGTTAATTTTCTACAACGCGATTGAATTTTTTAGTCAAACAGATTAATTTTAATTATAAAACAATACATTTTCATTGGAAAATGTAAGTTGATTTCGCAGATAAAGATTAATTTAAAAAAAAAGAATAAACTAATTTTCAACAGAATAGTTGACATGGTATTCCAACTCTCACCACGCAGTTGAATTTTCAAATAAAAAAAGATCAGTTCTCAATAGAATAGTTCAACTTTCAAACAGAAAGATCAATTTTCAATTAAAAATATGAGTCTTGAGCAAACAAATGATTTCTAAAGCAAGTGATTTAACCAAAATTTAAAAAAAACTTGAATTATCAAGCAAAGAAGATTAATTTTTCAGCAATTCTTATTAAAGCAAGATTAAATTTTGAGCTAAACTGGTGAATTTTCAAATCAAAAAGACACATTTTCAACAACCACAAAAAAATAGTTGAATTTTCATTCAAAAAGATTTTCAGTTGACTTTTCGATACCAAAATATGAATCATAACCAATGAGTACATTTTCTATGAAATATTCAAATCCCACACCAGAGATAAACCTTCATTAAAAAAAAAAAGTCTACCTAGTAGTTCAACTCTTACCCACACAGTTGAATTCTCAATTAAAAAATATCAGTTTTCAACAAAATAGTTGAATTTTCAAACACAAAAATGAATTTTCAATTAAAAATGTGAATCTTCAACAAACAAATAACTTCTAAGCAACGTGGTTTAACCACAATTTTGAAGCGAAATAGTTGGATACTCAAGCAAAGAAAATTAATTTTCAACCAATGTTCATGCAAGATAGATGAAAATTCTAGTAAAACAGATGAATTTTCAAATCAAAAAGACAAAATTCTTAACAACAAAAATATTTGAATTTTTTATCTGAGAAAAATGGAATTGTTACTAGAACTGATGGAGTTTTTAAATAAGAAAGACAAATTGCCAGGAACTAATAGTTGAATTTTCATCCGAAAAAATTTCAGTTTACTTCTCAATACCAAAATATGAATTTTATGCAAGAAAATTTTCTACGAAATACTTTAAATTTTCAACCACAGATAAACCTTCATTAAAAAAAAAAAAAAAAAAAAAAAAAAAAATCAACCCAGTAGTTCAACTTTCACCCACACAGAATATTTTTGAGCAGATACATAATTGAAGATATCAATGTGGTCTAGCTTCAAGAAAAAAATTATTCAAAAAATTTATGAAAAAGCGCATAATTTTTTTCATAATATTTCCATCCACGAAGATATTATAGGATTGTCTTTCTGTCTAGATATATTCCAAACAAAGTTTTTTTCCTTTCTCAAGTTTACCCTATACCTTCGTAATAACGCCAAGAGAATTAATTTCTTTCTTAGACTGATTTGGAAAATACAAATACCTCACAAGGACAAGCTCGAGGCTCATATAGCTTAGAAGATAAGACATATCAGTACGTATTATATGTTGTAATAAAGCACCAGAATAATCTTTAGTTATAGTTTAAACGAAATTTTCATCAATATAGTAATTAGTTTTTCCTTAGATAAAAAATATGATGATCGTTTCTGTTCTGCTCCTATCATTTGTGATTATCCTTAATTCTACTGGTAAATATAATAATATAATATGATAACATATCTATAGAAAATCTATAGCAATTTGATTAACAAACAAATCATTTTCCCATTGTAGCCTCATCCATGGGGATGTCATGGGATTATTTTCAAGTCTACAAGACTCAAAAAAAATTTTGTGTTCAGTATTACCAGAACCTTTAGGAAATATATATATACCATATTGTTAAACTCAAGACATATATAATATTTGAGATGAGAAATATATATTCATTTTAAATATCAGTTATGATCTTAAAATTCTATTCAATAGTCTGTGATTTAAAATTTTCAATTTATTTTTTTCTGGACTCAGGTAGCTTTTGACTCTTATTTGAATATTTAGCTGAAGTCTTATCTGTTTTTCAACACTAATTTGTAGTTTTATCTCTGCTTCGAATGTTTACAGATTATTATCAGAATTCCAGATTGTTCTAGATATAGAAAGCATAGTCGCTAGAGTGCAAGAATTTGATTTAAAAAATGAAGGGGCGATTCTCCGAAGCGACAAAAAACTTGTTGTAAAATTTAAATCTCAGTTTGAATGAAAACTGAAAATTACATTTCTAGATTATCATTCGCTGAATGAAGATAAACTGTATTTGTTTATTGAATTCTTCACTACTTCAAACATCAATTGAAAATGGATGTTTCAATTCAATTAGAATCTAAGCTTTCAGTTTCTATATTATTAATTTCAAAATTGAGCATGAAAAGGTTTAAACAAGAAAATCAACCATTTATGAAAAAGTAGAATGGAGAAGTTTAAGGAAAAATTAGCATCTTTGACCATTTTTCTTGTAGAGAAAACAACTTCGTGTTGAATTCAATTCTTCAAATACATATAATGATTTATAGAAGATAATCGAATATTTTTACAGGCATGACAAATTCTCGAAATATATCCGTTATAGTAAAATCTAGGCCTATGGCTTGCGAAATTTGTAATCATTAATTATTGTTCAAGATTTTTGACTTGTTATTGAGAAAAATCGGTCTTTTATGAGTTTATTAAAACCGGAACATACACTTTAAGCAGCTAAATTTGATATTATTATTAAAAAACAACAGTCTGGTCAAGATTATGTTTTTCCCCTGCGAATACATTCTCAAAACTTCTTTAATTTTCGTGATTTATTGAATTTGAAAATTCAGGTAAATTTAAGAACTACTTGGCAAAATTTGACTTCACTAACCATGTCGATTGTACCTCATTGTGTTTTTTCATAGACTTGTAGTTGTGGGCTTATGAAATAATTTGGTATGTTCATGTAATCTTAAAGAATATTACTGAAGCTTATCCTCAAATGCGCATTCCCAGAATGATCAAAATCTCCATAAATTATTATTTCAACTAATCAGTAAGTGCTTTTCAACAATTTGATGCTTCTCTATAGCTTTTTTCTTTTGACGCTCTGGATTAATGAAAATACTTCTATGCTATCATATTTACGTATGTAAATTTATGCAACGCGAGAAATCCTTCCTAAAAGGGTTTCTATAGATTTTAGAAGATTTTCAGTTCCAGTGTTGAATAAAAAAAACAATTTACCTGTATTGGACTCTAAGTCTTAATGGCTCTGGAAATTTTGTTTTCTTACCTTTAGATTAAAGTAGCTCTCATTCCAACTTTTTATCTGTATTCCTCCTCTATCATTAACAGCAATATACAAGAGATAAATAAGGAAAATTAAAACATTATTACAGAATCAGTAACACGTATTAATTGTCACTGATTGGTACAGAAAATAATGTATTTAGTTATATCTTTTTCTGAAATATTTACAAAAGTTTCTTCTTCACCACTACCGCTACGAAAAAAGTAAATAGTTGTAGTAACTATATAACAGAAACCAGTTAATTTCCATCACTGCTTGCTTCAAAAATGTACTCCTCTGTTTCTTGTTGCAGAGTTAAGTTTCGCGTCTTTACCTAGAAGAGAACTTATTGACCTAAATCATTCTCCGGCTCGATCTTCTTCTCCTCCTACGAGGCCCAGGTCCAGGTCTCCTCATGCCAGTACTCCTCGTGTCAGGTTTCCTCCTGCCAGCCTTCCTTCTGCCCAGGTTCCTCCTGCCACACCTCATTCTTCAGACCTGTCTTCTCCAAGGATTCCTTCTTCCAGGCACATGGTTCCACCTACCAAGCTTCCTTCAGCTAACGGACATCCATATGAACTTGAAGATCTTGAATTTATTCGGCTCAGTCCCCGCAGGAATTGTCACTGGATACTCGAACTTCGAAGATACACTTTTTCTGGCGATTCACGAGTTAAATTGAGAAACACATGTAGTAATATCTTGGAACCTCTACCAACCCAAGAGCAAATTGTTTTATCAAACTCCGATGGCGACATTTTTGCAATATTAGAGACTACTAATACTCTTGCTGGAATTTATATCTACAATCATGGCGTAAGAAGGCGGGTGAAAAAAAACATGCGAAGCGACTCATTCACTTTATTGACCGCAGAGGAAATAGAGGAAATTCCAGTAGGTGCCTCCCGCCTAATTCCAAGAAATTTCCGAATAACCCGGATAAAAAGCGGTCCAACGTCAGATCGGAATGTTTTACGTAATTTTCATTTATAAATAATAATAGAAAGATAACGTACTATAATTCTTCAGGCTTAAATCTTTCGTCAATTCCCCAGGCAGTCTCCTTAGGAATAAAATAAAATAGGATTTTCATTCTCACAGGAAAATATTTCAGCGCAAAAGTGAGTATTGATTAACTGGTTTACAGTAATTTACGAATACAAATTTCACCACGAGGAGACCACCCTATAGTTGATATGAAATAATAATATACTGATTTTAACTGCAGCAGTTTCCAAACGATGAACGAAGTTTTTTATTAATAACTAGCAATATTATATACGCGCTACAGCGCACAATGAGGATCAACAAGTTTTGTTGGACAAATTAGTCTAAAACTATAAGAATCAATGAAGACACTACTTTCCGGTAATAACCAGCAGTGCACAAAATTAAAAAAAAATGTTTGCTTTGGAGTAACCAATAAATAGGTGTTATTGCTTCTTGAATATTACCATACTTCGAGACTTTATTTTTCAATTTCTTGGTTTGGATATTCCTGAAAACAATACTTTGTTACAATTTTCTGGAAGCTGTGTCTAGTCTTCCCGAAAAATTGGGGGAGTTGGAAAAGGTTATTGATTAGTCGTCCCAAAAATTCGGGAAGACTTGAAAAATACTTTGCTACTTATTTTGAATTTCGGGACGACGATTTCTTTCTTCAAATCTGAACTTATCGTTGATGTTCTAAGCAAACTCAATAAACAAATTCACATCTTAGTCATTCCAAGCTCTATAAACTGATTTCGTTTAACAAAATTGATCGGAAGTAATTGAATTTCAATTTTTAAAATGTGTATTTCTTCATGCAATTCATTTAAATAAATAACATATATTGTCGTCGGACAAAGTCTCCTAATGAGGAAGGTCCTTTCTGAGTCACTGTTAGTCGATTTCGTAACAAGAAGCCACATCGATTTGTTGATAAGTAGTCAAATTGTGAATTCATTTATAAGCTTTGTTTGTTAAATAAGCAATTGTTATTATTGACATTGATTTGACTGAAAAAACAAAATCTGCCTACTGAAAATTAGGAAAAATCTGTCTTTGTTCATAACATTTATTTGAGATGAGGAATCAACCATTGTCATGAGGTATTGAAAAATCGTATATATTATATATTGCCAAGAATTTTGATCATATTAGTTAAAGAGAAAAACTGGCTTCAGAAATTACTTGATGGTTTCAATTATCTGTAATTTTTAGAAAAAATATAAAGTGGCGGCCAATACAAAATTCAAAATAGCTTATTTGCACAATTTTCAGTGAAATACTTTGGAAATTAGTAAAAAAAGCTGTCACGGCTAACGCTATGGAAAATTTCGTTACCATAGAGAGTACCTATGAATTATTTGTCTTTGATAAGTCTACCTTGTGTAAAAATTTCTCATTTAATGAAACTCCCACGAATTGTGTTTATTGTAGAGAATATTTTTTGAAACAAAATTAGTCGAGTCAATGCCAGAGATTGCATCTAAAATTATACTTGTTATCTAAAACGAATAAAAATCGTAAACACCAACTAAGCTCTTTTATATGTACAATGAGCAACTAAATATTTAACCAACGATGAAAATTAATACTTACCACAAAATTGATTTTCGAATAGTCTTTGTGACTCATTGTAGGATGCTTCGAGACCAAAATGAGTTCCTGAAGACGATTCCGAAAATAATTTTTTTTCAACGTGTTTAATGGCATTTTAAAACAAAAAGTAAATTCTGAAGTTTGTAATTTTTATATTTTATATACATATTTTCTAAAATTATTTTCATTCTATTTAATAAGCTTATCATGACAATTCTCGTTGTTATTACATATAAAAATGTAGCATCTTGTATTGAAAAATGCGTATTTGAATTCAGAGATGAACTTAAATTAGGCACAAACTTATGTATGAATTCGAGTAGAGTTGATCTGAATTTAAAAAAGCGTATGCTTTAATTCTGATAATAAATGTTCATGAGAAACGATCAACAACTTTTGAAACTTTAAATATGTGCCGGGAAAATGTCTAGAAAGGGGCATTCAAGGCGATGAGGATAGTGCTTTCCAAAATGATAAAGAAGAAAATCATGAAACCCTCATGAGCGAAACAAAATATTCGAAAATCAATTCGAAATCAATGTTGTTGTGAGTACTTATTTTCATCAATAGTTGAATATTCAATCGTTCGTTGTACATATGAAAAAGCTTAGTTGGTGTTTGCGGTATCTAATTGTTGTAGGTAACAATTATAATTTTTATTTAATATTTATCATTGACCGGGCTTGTATTGTCCCTAGAAATATTCTCCCCAATAAATAAAATTCGTGGTAGTTTCAATAAAACAGAAGTTTGACACAAGTTAAACTTATGAAAAACAGATAATTCACACACTTCTGAAATAATAACTGGCTATAACTGCCACACATAGAATTATATAAAAATCTTCTCGTGGTAATCAAAGAATGATAAAGGAAATGTAGAAGGAAAGATGAAATCTAAAACACCAAATGACTAACTTTTAATAAACAATTACATATGCAAGTATGTAAACAAAATAGACTTCTATTGTCCTTTCAATAGCACCGGACATCTATACACAGCCTATTTTAAATTATTTTGAAAAATAAATACTAAAAACTCTTAGTTCTCGAAATTTTTAAGGATTTTAAAGTCTCATTATTGTATTTGAAGATTGGAATCTGCTATAAAAATAAGTTTCAGAAGTATTTAATATTTTTCATCAAAAGTAATGAATAATTCTCATTATTTCAGTTTAAACAAGTACCTTGGTGATACGTTGTGTTAGTGAAAGTGACTCATAGTATCTACACATTTTTCAACATTGCCTTCTTTTTATTGATTTGTATTAAGTTCCACAACCTTTTTACTATTTCAATAAAACTGCAAACGGTAGTCAATAGTTTAATTTCCTTATTCAACTTTCACTTTTTCCATTTCGATACTGGAATTAGTAATTTTCTGAATAATCCTTAGTGACTTACTTTTCTGTAAGTGAATTAGCAGAATTTTACTATAATAACTCGTGAAATTTCCCTAATTTATATTCAGAGAGCAGAATAAAAAAAAAAGTTCATAGCTCAAAATTATAGAGGCTTAAATACAATAGGGCGACTTTTCATGAAAATAAGGAAATAATAGAAGGATAAATCCTTTTAAATCAAATTTATGTGTGTGTACCATTAGGGTGGCCCTTATTTTTCACTTGTAGAATTTCTCTGCTCTCATCTCCCAGTTTTGTTTGAATGTCTAGAAAACAAATGTTTTTCAAATTTGAGCAAAATCGATTAATATTTAGGGGTGCCGCAAAGACCATGAAGTTTCCCATTGATTTAACATGGGAAGAAGTCAGCTTTTTGTAAATCTTATATTTATACGCGATGATATGTTACAATCAATTCCGTGTTTCAATATATTGTTTACAATTCATCATAGAATAAGAATCAATCATGAATTTTGAGGTTGAATAATCTTAAGCCACTCTTATGGGTACCCGAAGGAAACCCCATAAGTGACAAATTTGAATTGAACGTAATATTGCGGTTTATTGACGCCGTTTAAAAGTTTTTGAGAAATAAATAATCATTAATCGGTAATTTGAGAGTACTTAAATTAAACAAATTAAATTTGTTTGAACGATTGAATATTAGTTAAAAAATGACTGGGTATTTTTGAATTTACGATTAATGATTATTTATTTTTTTTAACTTTCAAAAAGCGTCAATAAACCGCAATATTACATAAAATTCAAATTTGTCACTTACGGGATTTTTTCCCATGTTACATCAATGGCAAACTTCATGGTCCTTGTCAATTGGCTCAAATTTGGTGATTTTTTTGGGGGTATTCGAAAAAAACTGGGGGTGAAAGTAGAAAAATTAAAAAAAAAATCAACGAAGATGAATTTGGCAAAAACCAGTTAAATGTAACGAAAACTGTGAATTTTTGACAACAGAGTTTCAGTTTAACCAGGAAAGATTTCTCAGTTAAGAAAGAAAAAATTTCAAACTAATTGGTAAAGTTTGTAATCAAAAAGGCAAATTCTTTACAGAATAGTTTAATTTTCATCCCGAAAATATGAATCTCCAACCAAAAATGCGATGTGTAACCAAACAGTTGAATTTTGAAGGAAAATAATCGAGTTTTTAAACCAAAAAGTGGAATTTCCAACGAAACCATTGACTTTTTAAGCCAACTAGATGCATTTTACACAAAAAATTATCAATTTTCAACAAACTAGTTGAATTTTCATCAAAAAGATTAATTCTGATCGAAAAATATAATAATTCATATTCCAAACGAAAAATAAAAGATTTTAATTTGATAAAATGCAATAAAAATAAACCGCAAAGCTGTATTCTTAACAAAAAAGTTTAATTTCCAGCCAGAAAAGATTTTTCATTCAAGAAAGAAGAAAATTTTTGAACAAATTGTCGCATTTTCAAAATAAAAATCCGAATTTTATAGAAAATTTATGAATTTTTGATGAAAAATATGAATCTTCAACAAGAAAGTTGACGTGTGACCAAACAGTTGAATTTTCTAGAAAAAGAATGAAATTTTCAACCCAAAAAGTAGAATTTTCAAAACAAAACCATTGACTTTTCAAGACAAATTATTGAATTTGAAAAGAAAATTGCTTAACTTCCAAGCAATTAGTTAAATTTTTAATAAAAAAACAATAATTTTCAACGAAAGATATAATAGTTGTTATTTCAATCAGAAAAAAGATTTCAATTTTATAAAAAGCAGTCAAATTCAACCAAAAAGATGAATTTGCAACAAGAAAGTTTAATTCTTAACCAGGAAAGATTTTTCAGTTAAGATAGAAGAAATGTTTTGAACAAATTATTGAATTTTCAAACCATAAAAACGAATTTCCTAAGAAATAGTTCAAGTTTCATCCCAAAAATATGAATCTTCAACCAAAAATGTGATGTGTAACCAAAAAGTTGATTTTTTTCCGAAAATAATCGAATTTTTACAAAAAAAGTAGAATTTTCAACAAAGCTATTGACCTTTTAAGCCAAATAGATAAATTTTGAAAGAGGAATTATCAATTTCGAATTAACTAGTTGAATTTTCAATAAAAAAAAAATAATAATAAGTCCTAACGAAAAATATAATAGTTAATATTCCATTCAGAGAAAATATTTTAAATTCATAAGAAGCAGTCCAATTCAACAAAAAAAAATGAATACTCGAGAAAAAAGTTCAATTCTTAACCAGGAAAGATTTTCCGGTTGAGAGAGAAGGAAAGTTTTAAACAAATTGTTGATTTTTTTTTTACAAAAAAGCAAATTCCCTAAGAAATAGTTCAATTTTCATCCCGAAAATATTAATCTCGAACCAAAATTTTTAATGTGGAAACAAAAGGTCAAATTTCCTACGAAAATAATCGAATTTTCAACAAAAAAAGTTGAGATTTAAAAAACCATTTTCTTTTTAAGCCGAATACATGAATTTTTAAAGGAAAATGATCAATTATCAAACAAATTGTAGAATTTTTATTCAAAAAAAATATTATTTCCGGAAAAAACTGATAGTTGCTATTTCAGCAAAAAAAAATTTTAATTTAATAAAAAGCAGTCCAATTTAATCAAAAAGATGAATTCTCCAGAAAAGAATTTAATTTTCAACCTAGAAAGATTTTTCATTTAAGAGAGAAGAAAATTCTTTAATGAGTTGTTAAATTTTCAAACTAAAAAGTCGAATTTTATCGAAAATTGTCTAATTTTTAATCAGAAGTATAAATCTTCAACAAAGAAGTTGATGTGTAACAAATTTCAAGCAATTATTTGAATGAAAAAAAATATTTCTCAATGATAAATATAATAGTCAATATTTCGATTGAAAAATATTTTGAATTCATAAAAAGCAGCCCAATTCAACCAGAAAGATGAATTCTCAAGAAAAATGTTAAACTGCCAACCAGGCAAGATTTTTCATTAGAAAGTTTTCAAGAAATTGTTGTATTTGCAAACTGCAGAGGCGAATTCAATAAAAAATAGTTTAATTTTATAACAAAAATATAAATCTTCAACCAAAAAGTTAATTTTCAACAATACATTTGAATTTTTTTGCCAAATAAACTAATTTTAATTGAAATATAAATGATTCCTAACCAACAATGGAATAGTTGGATTTCCAGTTGAAAATTTATTTTAAAAAATAATAAGTAAAAGAATTTTCAACAAAGTTCTCAAATTTCTTATCACGGTGATATATATTCAACCATTTGAATAGATTTTTTCAAGTAGTTCAATTTTTAGACAGAAAGATGAATTTTCTGTAAAAAAAACTGAATCGACGAAAAAATTAATAAATTTCCAAAATGAACTTTGAACTAAAAGCGATCAATTTTTAACCAGGAGCGAAATAGTTTAATTTTATTAGTTAATAAAGTTAATTTAAAAAAAAAACTAATGTTCAACTAGTTGCCTGGTTAATCAAAAAAAGGTTCTAGAATATTGAAACATGACAAATAGAGATGTTTAATAAAAGATCGCAATCATACATATTTCCAAGTTCCTTCTTATAAATTGAAAAACAAGAATTAGGTATTTACAAACTGGATCTATTTCTCCTCACTTTATTTACTTTGAAAATTGTCACTAAAATATTCACAATTTCAGTTAAAAATATTAATTTTCAATAAAAAAAGAACGAATATTCAACAAAATAGATCAATTTTTTAACAATAAAATCAATAAAATTAATACTAATCATAGTAGTATAACTTTCGACCCAAAAACAGAATAATTGAGCATACAATTTTAAAAATTAATTTTGAACAAAAAGTGCAATAGTTTACATTTCAACCAAAATTTATTTTAATTTTCAATCGAAAACAGTTAACTTGAATAAAAAAAATACAAATGTTCAACGAATTATTTGAATCATTAAACAAAATAGACTGATTTTTAAAACAAAAAGAAGCATTTCTGGCAAAAAAGTGAAATTCTATAACCCAAAAGTATGCATTCGATACCAAAATAATTGAATTTTTAAACAAAAAACAAGAAGGGAATTTCCAATTGAAAAATATCAATTTTATAACCAGAATGAAATAGCTATTTTCAAAGAAAAAAAAGATTCCATCAAAATCTAGAATTTTTCAATAAAATAGATAGATTTTCAACAAGATAACGAAATCTTCTATCAAACGGACGAAGATTAGTTGCAGTGTTTTAAAACAAACAAATGTTCACCCAAATGGCTGAACTTTCAATTAATGAAAATAATTTTCAAATCAAACATGGAAAAGTTAGAATTACAATATGAAAATTTTCATTTTCAACAAAAAGAAAAACGAATTTTTAACGAAATCGTTAAATTTTGAAGCAAAGAAATTAATTTTCATCTAAAATAATGAATATTGAACGAAGAAATGAATTTTTAACCCAATGGTTGAATTCTCGATCCGAAAAAAGACGAATTTTGAACAAAATAGATGAATTTTCAAAAAGATTGTTAAATTTGAAACCAAGAACATGAACTGTCAATTAAGAGAATTAAATTTTTACCAAAAACAATAAATAATTTTTAACAAGAAAAGGAATAGTTAAATTTTCAGTTGCAAACATTGATTTCAATAAAAAAAACTATTATATTTATACTATTGAACTAAGAAGATTTATTTTATGCCAATAAGATTGATTTTAACGAAATACACGAATTTTTTAACTTCTTTTCCTTGAATATCTTACTTTAAAAAGGCATGTCATTTCTTTAAATAATCAATAAAAGTAATAATAGTATTTTTAAATTTTTCTTCAAGCTTGTATTCATGTTCTATAATGCCATATATTGCTCCTTTACCATTTCCATAATAAAAAAAGAATTGTATGATATACATGGGTAATTGCCAGAAGGTTAAACATTTTTAGTTCCAGACGCTTTCTATGATTAATGAATTCTTTCTAAAAATATCTCCGACTTTGTTTAGAAATGACACATAAAAAACCACTTTAAGGTTAATTTCTTTTAAAAATAATATCAATGATATTTTTTTATTATCAAAGATTCACAGGTATTATTTATATTTAATAAAAAAGGATAAAAATCAAAAAGGGGGTTCATTATTTTGGCTACGAAAATTCTTGGAAATTAAAAAGATCAAGAATCCAACAATCAAATTTGAATGTTGCACGTTAAGGTGGAATTCAAATTTTACTCATTTTGAATTTAGATTCTTAAATTTCAATATTTCAGAGCGAAGAATTTTCGAAAACACTTCAAACTCTGTTCCGATTCGACAATTAGTACAATTGAAGAATATTTAGAATTAGAAGTGCTTGAGTTCTACAACCTTAATAATTGGTATCGAAGCCATATTGAGGACTTCAAAATGATCTTGTTGAATTTCGTATTATGCAATATGATATAAAGTTTAATTCAATTTGATTGCATAACTATTTCTATTAAAAATATGGTAAGAAATCAACAATAATCTTTATCAGAAAATAAATCCTCTTCCATTTCCCGATCAAAGAAAATTTCCGTCCTAGTGAGTATCCTCCCAGAAAAAGAAATCACAAGCAATCGGACTTGGTGAAGAACGGAACAGACGCACAGGGAGCAAAACACGCAGCATGCGCGGTGCTATGGAAAACGTTTACTGCGCACTTAGAGTTATTCATAAGCTGTCGATGCAATTCTATCTACCCGTATTCTCTATTCTTCGATTACTTATTTTCTAAATTCTTCTCCACAAATCAGATGAAAAGTAGTTCTTCATGAAATACAATCTAGACTTTTCATTATGTCTATTATTTATCAGAGAGGAACGCTTGGATTCTGAAATACTGTTTCATGAAAATAATAGGCTTCTCCAGCAGCTGTTTTTGAAAATCAATTAAGTTTTCTTAAACTATTCATTCGAGTTTTCTGAAATATTATCATACTTTCCTCTCTATCCAAGAATCACAGAATAGTCTCTTAATAATTAAGTGATTTTCTTACTCGCGCTTATCGTACAGACAATTTCCGACGGTAGTGTCCTTTGATCAATTACGTATTTTTGAAGTAAAATTAATGAGAGCGAAGGAACTAATGAGAGGTAATCAGACATCCTAAAGAGACATGGTAACAAGAAATGGAAGAGCGTAGGATTGGAATTAACTCGGAGGAATAGGACAAGAAACAACGAACCGAAACTAAAGCTCTTCCTGGAGTGAAATTGATGTTCAGTAAAGTTCACTTACCAGCTGCTTGAGAATGTCGTCGGGCACATTTCTCGAGGAGTTGCAAATTGCGAAGGCCGAAGAATGTGAGAATATAAGGGGTGCTTTGCTCGTTCTCAGTGCATCTCTCATAGTCGCCCTTGCTGTGTGGCTCAAATCTACAAGCATCCCTAGTCTATTCATTTCTCGAATAACTGCTTTTCCAAAAGCAGTCAAACCTCCCCCTAAAGAGAAAATTAAAAAAAAATTAATCACTTTATATTGAATGAATTTTTTCATTAATTTTATTTTTAAAAACAGCATCATCAACAATGAAGTAAAACGAATACGCGCGTTATATGCACTATTATTATGTTTCACACTTACGCGAATTTCAAATTGGAATATAAAATTAATATTAAAACATAATGTTTGTATTTCATAGTATCTATTATCGAAGCTAATTTTAAAAATGCGGAGACACTATGTTTGACACCTGATGAAAATTAGCATTTGAAATGTTCAATCTTCAATCTGAAAAAAATTCAACTCGAAATCAGAAACAGTTCTATTCAACCAAAGAAGTCCACTATTCAACAAAATTGTTAAATCTCCAATGAAAACAGAATAATTATTGTGAACCAAAATGTTTAATTTTGAACAAAAAAATATGACGTTTCTAGCAAGAATATTAGTTTTCTACCGAAGAAGATGAATTTTCGAAAAATAAAGATAAATTATAAATCAAAAATGGAATAGTTAGATTTTAAGTTCAAAAAATAATTTTCAACTGAAAAATACGAATTCTATAGAAATTAGTCAGCCAAAACAATTATTTTTTGAAAAAAGTAGTTCGACTTCCTGCCAAGTACGCCAAGAAATCGGAATTTTCAATCAAAAAGGATTTGAATTTAAAGTCAACAACAATTGAATTTCACGAAAAATACGAATTTTCAACAAAATACATGAATTTCCAACAAATGAAGATAAATTTCTCACAAAAATGGAATAGTTGAATTTTCAGTAAAAAAAAATAATTTTCAACTAAACGATACGAATTCTCAACAAATTACTTATATTTCTGAATAGAGAGAAGAATTTTCATCAAAATTAGGAAATCTCAGTGGAAAAAAATTATTTTCCGTAAAAGTGGTTTAACTTTCAGCCAAGTAGTTGAATTTTCAACTGAAAACCTTACTTTTCAAATAAAATGTGTCTTAGATGACATTACAACCAAAAAATATTCAATTGAAAATATAAACAGAATTTTGAAAAAATTAGAAAAAATATTGTTGTGTTACACTAAGACAACCAAACGTTGCATTTTTGTTCAAGAATAACAATTCCCGACTAAAAACAATAGCATCACCCGAAATTTCTCAAAATTTTAGGTTAAAGTTTTAAATTCAAATTATCTTTGTTTGAAATAACCGATTTTTGGTGAAAAATTTTAACGTACCCTATTTCTTTTCAAATATTGTAAGTGTTGTTTGAAATATAATGATTTTTTCATACAAATGGCAATTTGAGAGAAAAAGCACTAACATAATGGAATAAAAATTCGTTTTAAATTGTAAGTCTTCTTTTAAATGAAATGTTGTTTGTTTAAAATAACCATTTTCTTGTGAAAAATTCTGACGCACCCTATTTACGTTCAAATATTGTAAATATTCTTTAGAATATAATTATTTTTGATTAACAGCAGCAATTTGAGAGAAGAGGCAATAACATAACAAAACAAAACATTGTTCGAAATTGTAAATCTTCTGTCAAATTTGTTCAAATCTAATCATTTTCAACTGGAAATACCGATTTTTTGTATGCCTGATGCACCAAAGAGAATGAGAAAGAAATATTCAATATTGTTGATAATGAACAATAAATAAAATTAAAATAACAAGTGCCTCCACATAAAAACTAAATTGAAGAATGTTAGAAAATCATAAATTTTTATTTAATCTAAAAAATATGCCAGATTGTTAGACATTCATGTGTTTTTTAGCTTGAGTTTATATAGGAAAATAACTCGTTTCTACGGACCTCCTAAGTTTATGATTAATTCAAAAAGTTTTGCCAATTAGCATAGGTACACCATTTTGTAAATTGTTGTAAATTTCGATGCGTTAGAAGACTTACAACTAGATAATTGAGAAAACTTTAGCAATTAAATGATTCAGGGTTTTGCTCTATTTTCATTTATGAAAGCTTCTACTTTTCGCATCAGCGTTTTACATATTCAATAGGAGAAAGTTTTCAAATGACAGGAAACTTTGTAGAAAATTTCAAAAGTTCTAAAATTTATTTGTGAAAGACTTATAATTTAGATTATGACGAAAGATTGGCATAAAAAATATTGAATCTTTTTAAAAAAAGCTTCATATATTTCTGCCCAGAGCAGACATATTTAATTGAAAATTTTTTTATCCCTCAAGTTTTTGATTTGTTATTCCTTTGGAATAATTTAAAATCGATTATCCAGTAATTTGAATTTTCAAAAAGCTACAATAATAAAATAAGTTAGAAACATTTTTATCGAAAGAGATTCCTAGATAGTTTTCGCATTACTATCAGATTTTTAAATTGAATCGGCTCACCAATGATAAGACACGCTTCTCAGTCGATTCACAAGAAAAGGTTCAAGAAGAAGGTCAAATTTTGAAAAAATGTTGCTTAAAAAACTTTTTGTTGAAAATTATCAGTGTTGGAGAATATGCACTGTAAGGTAGTGAATAATGATGAAAAAAATATTAATGTTAGGTTGAATGATAAAGAAACCTATGAAAATATTGATACCGATCAGTTGAAACCTTTACAGTAAGAAACATTTGAGTTAACTAATGGGTGGAGGACTGATGGTTTTCTAAGGGGAACATTTTTCCAAAAAGATGTAACAACCGATAATACTAACATTGCCAGAATCTATGAATGGCCCAAAATTCACAAACTAAATTATCCACTAAGACCAGTAGTATCTTGCATTAACACTACCACTTTCTTTTGGCCAACACATAGAGCAAAATTATTTCAGATGCATCGTCCAAACCGAAATCTTCTATAAAAAGTGCGATAGATTTTGAAAAATCCATAATTAAAAACTAAATTTCTGATAACCATGTTCTTGTTTCACTTGATGTGTCGTCAAATTAAAATTTCACATACCACTTTATTACAGGTACGTAGATGATACTTTTCTAATCATTCCGAAATATAGAATTTAAGAAACTATCAAAAATTGTAATCCATATCAATCAGAGTCTAGTTTACACGTGAACTTGAAGAAGACTGTACAATTAGTTTTTTTAATGTTGAGATCATGAGAGATGGAAACGGTAATTGAAACAGAATCAGTTTCAAAAAAGTATATATTCCGGTAGACTTCTAAAGTCTTCTTCTAGCCATCGGATACAACATAAACTAGGAATAATACAAAACATTGTAGATTCTGCAGTTATTGCACCATCGGACAGAAAAATTTCCATAATAAAAACTTGAACATTGTAAGAAAACTTCTTTATTATAACAGTTATCCCAAAGAATTTGTTGAAAAACATTTGACGAAAAGGTTTAAAGAAATAAAATTCAAACAAAATAGAATTCAAACAAATCCAAACATCAATAATCAGCCGATAACATTTGTTAAAAATGAGAACAGTATTTTGTGTTAAATTCAAACATGATAAATATATCACGCTTGGTATAGACCATCTAGAAATCCTAGGCCATACCGGCTGAGATCGCATTGTGGTAAAACGTATGTTGGACAAACCAAATAGCCTCTAAGAATTCGGAAAGAAAAGAAAATCGTGACAATATAAAGCTTAACCCAAAATACCATAGCGGCATTAGCGAAAATTTAATGGAATACCACAATGGTGACATCGCCTTCATCGATTGAGACAACATTGCAGTTTTATATCAATAAACTAACTATGATGAAAGATATTAAAGAAAGAAGGTAAAAAAGTATAAACAAGGTGTTTAATTAAGATGATTAAAAATAAGATTAGGATGAATAAGATGATTAACTAATGGGTGTAGAATTGATGGTTTTTTTAGGAAAAAATTATCCGAAAAGATTTAGTAACCGATGATACTCACATAGCAAGAATTTATGAATTGCTCAAGATTCACAAAATAAATTATCCACTAAGGCCAGAAGTATCTTGCATTAACACTCCCACATTGCTTTGGCCAATATATTAAATATAATTATTTCCGACACATAGTATGATCTTAGGCTTTCTTTCATAGCCTTCATAACTTATAGAAAAAATAATAAACTTACAAAAAAATTTCTCATAATAATAATAATGACCTTCCATGTTCGCATCACCATAATATTAGTTAAAAATATCACCGTTACTCTTCCTGTGAATAGCTAGCATAGCTAATATATATTCAGTGATGGAGAACTCTCTGAGGGCACTGGTTCACCATCTTACAGTACATATTCTCCAACAATAAATATTTTAAGAAAATTTTTTTTGAGCAAAATTTCTTAAAAATATGACCTTTGACAACCCAATGTATCGAATAAACTCCTGGGTGTTTCGTTTGGGAATTAGGAAAGTAATATTTTTCCTTATCCTAACCTCCAAGTACACCTAAGTGTAAAATTTCCATTTATATCTCCCTCCAATTCATTTATTCAATCTTGGACTTAGATTTTTTTCAGATTTTTTCAATAACACTCAAAGGTCACTCAAGGTCATTTAATGGCACAAATGGCCATTTTTAATTAAATTGACGCTATTAATTGATTATTCATTTCCGACGCGTGCGAGTTTTGTTTTTCACTAGTCAATATTGCACTTAGACTTTTTTAAGATTTTTACAATAACATTCAGAGGTGGCTCGAAGTCATTTTCTTAATAAAATGTTAATTCAATGAAATTTTCTTAATTTTTTTTGCTATAAAGAAGCTTGGACAATTCATTCACTCCGGCAAAAAAAATTAGTCAAGTTGTTCGATAAATGTTTGGCATATTATTTGAAGGACATTCAAGGTCATTTCGCAAAAATGAGCTTTTTTTAAATTGTCATAATGAAAAAGCTGTGCTCACACTTGCATATTATATGATAGTTTATGGCCAACTAAGTTTTCAACTTT
This sequence comes from Andricus quercusramuli, assembly GCA_932178445.1. Taxonomy (NCBI): domain Eukaryota; kingdom Metazoa; phylum Arthropoda; class Insecta; order Hymenoptera; family Cynipidae; genus Andricus; species Andricus quercusramuli. The sequence goes on along the minus strand of CAKNXH010000530.1, from coordinate 335,305 downwards.
CTTTCCTAAAAAGTAAATTATTACTCCTTCTTCTGCACTTATAATGATGAATTCTTCGTAGAGACAAGTTGACAACGAAACTTGATCATATATTAATAAAACTGCGATATCTTACTATCTTTAACGTTTTGTATTTTTAGTTTGAAGCAAAATTAAGAAAAAAACTTAAACGAAAAAGTTTTAAATTACTATTTCCCGCAAAATGACCTCGAATGACCTTAAGGTAATACTACATGCAGTTATTAAACCTTTCAAATAATTTTTTTGCTTCAATGAATAAATTGAGACTGTTTATAAAAAAAAACTGGAAAAAACCTGAGTGCAATACTGACGTGTGAAAAAACAAAATTCATAAGTGTCAGGAATGAATAATCAATAAAAAGCGACAGTGTAATTAAGAATAGCTATTTTTGCCCTAAAATGTCCTTGAGCGACCTTTGAATGTCATTGAAAATTCTGAAAAAATCTGAGTTTCGATATCGAATTGTGAAGAACACAATTCATACGCGCTAGAAATGTATAATCAAAGAAATAGCGTCAATTTTAATTAGGAATGAGCATTTTTGTCCTAAAATGGCCTTGAGCGACCTCTAGATATGAGTAATTGTCAAATTGAAGTCAAACTTGTAGTCCCAGTGATATAACATCAACTTAGAAACTCGTGCTGTTTTTTTTTTTTTAATTGATTAAACAATTATTATCATCATCTAAAAATTGGTAAGTTCTTTTTTTCATTTCTGTTCCTATTCACTTTAATTTAATATAAGAACACCCGGAACGACATTACCGTACGGCGTCCCAACCTCCGTTTGCACAATGATGAACTGATTTTCTCCTTTTTTTTAGACAGTAACCGGAAAAACGCTCAACGTATCAAGGTTTTAAACTTCACATGAACATAAATTTGATGAATGCACATTTTTTAAGCCAAATGAATAATATTGCAAAAGCCTTGAACTCTGTCCCTCAATTTTTCCCATTTCAGACGTCATTACCGTACATTTTTTTCTAGTAAAATATTGTAGTTACAGTTGAGTAATAAATACAGAAATATTAGGCGTATCGTTCAAAAAAGATTTTATAAAATTGAGCTTGAAATATTAACTCACTTTTTTGTAAATCCGATATTAAAACTGAAAAGTGCATCTTGACAACAAAAACGTCATTCCCGTACGTGCTTTAATAACCCATTGTCGGGGTGAAAAAAATGATAAAAATCATTACGTTACTTGCTTGGCGGTGTTTTCTTCCATAAGTATGTGACTTTTTATAATTAAAATCTGTTATTTTTCCATGAATATTAAAAAAGGTTGAACTTTAACATTTTTTTCGCATCATTACCGTACGGTACAATAGAACAGCGTACGACTGATTATATACGTGTGCACATGGATTCATTATTATTTCTTATTTTCATAACTGCTCCTTTAGGATTTAAAATTTTTACATGTGATAAGATCATTTTCCGATATGAAATATTCAATTCCTAATAATAACATGATTGCCACTGTAGGTGCTGAAATTTGCCTACAATTTGACAATTACCCATATATTATTTAAATTCTGAAACAAATAGGAGGTCATTTTCTCGGCAAAAGAAACAATTTTTATGAGTGCCAAATTCAATTTCAAAAAAGCCAAAACAAAAATCACGCGTGTAAACTAAACTAAACAGGTCAATATAAATATCAAAAAGTTAGTTGTTAATTTTAATCGAGTTTACAAAATACATATTTTTCATCGCTTAAACAAAATCACAAACTTATTAGCATTTTTAAAATGTTGAATTTCTTATAGTCAAGAGAATGTATGATTTTTTTAAAATTTTTTGTGGGAAATTTTGACTATCATTTGATATAACTATTTACATAGCTCAACATTCCTCATAAAACCGAAATATGCATACTTTTTATTCGAAGCAAAAAAAAAACACAGCTTCATCCAATCATCAATGACGGTTTCCGGACCACAACAGTTTTGAGCTAGTTTCGAGACATTATTCAAAAATGACGGCATGCACTTTTCAATAACTGGAATGAATTAATAACAATATGCCACTCTCGAAAATTGCAACAACTGTGTGGAAACCCACCCAAACTAGTTTCAAATATTTTATGGCCTATTTCAACCTAATTTTAAACCCAATTAAATCACGTTTCAAGCCAGATTTTGAAGAATATAATATTCGACTCAATATTAACAATAATATAATGGAGGAAAGAAAAAATTATCACAGAAAAAAAACTCTCACAAAGTGCCCGGAGCTCGGAATCCAGTTCTTCAATAAGCGTCCTAACGGTTGAGCTGCGCTCTTGGGGATTGACGGGATATATCTCTCAAACGCATTGGCGGAATTTTTTAATATCGTTTCGCGCACGCGCATCAAATGCCTCGTTCAAGGCGCTTAATGAATTCAAAAGTAATGGAAGGGAGAGGCACTTGGTGAAAAAGGCGCTTTGTGAGAGTCCGCTGTAATAAAGAAGTTCTGAGACTTCCTTTGTTAAAGACCGGACAGTATATATGTCTGAAAATATAATAAACCTAAAATTCAGTTACCTTCCTCTGGATCATCCTGCTCCACCGTTGAACTTTTTGCCCATGGCGTATTGCAGGTATGCGTAAGAGTGAGGTAACGTACTCCTAATTGGTACAGTGTTCTTAGAACCGCTAGACTACTCCCTAGACTATGCCCACCCTCCACCCCAATTAGGGAGGCTATCCTACCCCTGTTGTGGGCTTCCAGGATTTCTGTAAATTAAAATTATTCAGATTAATGAAAATAAATTAAGGGCATATGTGGATAAGCATTTCTGGTATTCTCATAACGACATGAACTAACTAGGCAATATTAAAAATCAAGAGGGTCGATTCAACACGTTGTTAATTATTTAAATAATTTCTGATTATGAAAATGTGACTTTTGACAGGAATAGCGAAGAGAAATGTATTTTTTAGTAAATGATTCAAGAAGCTCCAATGAATTGTACTATACTTTCCCACCACTTTCCCATAATTGATAAACATTTCACATTTAAAATTTTTTATTTTTTTTTGTATGAAATAACAAGACTTTAGTAGATGTTTAGTAGATGGAGGTACTTTTTTGCACATTTTTGAACACAATTTATCGCTCTATGGTACACCTCGTATTTTTACAATATAACCATAATTTAAAGATAATTTACATTTGTTTGGACAATTTTTTTTTCGACTAAATATAAAAAATTCACAGCGTCTTTCCCAAACATGATTTTATTAGCTTATATCGAAAATCAACATGACCGATTTATTTTGTTCTTACTAATTTGAATAATTTTTTATTATTGGAATGTAATTTTTGACTGAAACAAGGCAAAGTTATTTGAAAAATTGTCAACGAACTCCAACAAATTCTGTCATGTCTTGTATTTTTGAACCCAAATCATAATTTTGAAATAATGAACATTTGTTCCAAAAATGTTTTGGTCAAAATATAACAAATTTAAACCTTCTTAGTATAAAATGAAATAATTAATTTGAATCAAAAATCAGCACTATCTGTTTGCTTTATTTTCAATTGTTTAAACATTATCATAGTTTGAATGTAATTTTTTCCCAGAATGAGAAATAAGAGCTTTTACCGATTTCGCAACAAATTTGATTCGCTTCTCTAATTTTCAGAATTTTAATTACTTTTTTATAACTCTTTTAACAATATCATTTGTTCCAACACATTTTTCTATAAGACAGCCAAAGTTTTTCTGTTTTCAAATGACATGAACTAATAAGTTAGAATTAAAAATGAATTCGTTAAGGGTTGAATTTTGTATACTTCGCAAGAAAATTGTTTAAATAAATGATAATTCTTCAAAAAATTACGTAACTGGCAAAGCCAGAAAATAAGGTTGTTGAAAAATGTGGAAAAGCCTACATTTTTCTGCCTTATTCCTTATTACAAAAAAATTAAGTTTTTCTGCCTTATTTTAGTCTAAAGTTAAATTTCAACTATGAAAAATTGTTTAAAGAATTATTAGCACATTGTATCGAGTATATTGTTTTTTTTACATTCCTTAATTTATTAATTTTGTTATGAGATCATCCATAATTTATGATAAAATGTGAAGGAATAATTGTCCTAATAATTAAAAATTATAAACAAATATACTAAACCTTTGAATGTGTTATTAAAGATGGCCTGGGACAAAAAAAGTAATAATTACGACCAATATATCGTAAAATACTTGACCTACGTTTTGAAATTCGGGCATATTATTCTTAATACTTCAAGATTATTTGAGGAAATAATGGTGATAGCTTCTAACATGCTTTCCATAAAAAAAATTGAAGATTCTGTTGACTTGCATTTTTTTGAAAAACAATCTGTAATTTTTTATAATATTCTGGCACCTGTAACCTATAACCTATATTTATTTCTGAAAAGCTTCAGGTTCAAAAAGTGGGATTTTTTCATTTATGAAAATGAGTATTATGTGGTTTTGAGAATATACAATCTTCTTCGGCGATTTTCAACTCATTTAATATAAAGAAAATTTCTACTACAGTTTTGATGAGATTCATTCGTGCCCTTTTGACTGGTCGTAACCATGTTCAAAAAATTACATTTTCGATTGTTATTAAAAGATTAAATTTCCCTTTTTAGTTCAAGGATCTCACAGAAAAAATTCAAACTTTCATTCAAGCTGAAGAAGAACTTTACTAATATCCTTCAAGAAAAAAAAAGTCAAAATTCATTTTGGATCGTCATTTTGGGAAGTAAATCATTCATTTCTTTAGAAAATGGTTCCGACCAATAAAAGAAGCGCGAAAAAACTTATCGGAACTGTAGTCGAAAACATTTTGCTTCTTCACAGAGGGTGGTTTGTAATCACCTAGATTTTAGAGTTTACTATTCTTACATATTTCAATATAATTTTACCTCAGAAACTCGAAAATGCAATTTAGAAAGATGGCTTAATGCTTGTGTGTAACTTTTTTGTTTTTGCCATATTTCAAAAAGTGAAAGAGTAGTGATGATGAAACATCGAATTGTAGCCCTAATTGGTTTCCACGTCTGATAGAATTTTGAGCTAAATCATCAAATTTAAACCGTTTTTTTAGGCTTAGAAATTAAAAAAAAAAAAAGATTTTAAACTCGTTCATACGAGAAAATCTATTTTGGTATTCGAAATACGCTACTATACTTGTTGGAATTTGTTTGCGTCTTCGAGACCCATCGATATACTCATTGTGGAAACTTTTAGGTATGTCCTACTAGTATCGATTTATGAAACTTTAATAATATGGTTCATTCTCTTTATATACGAAAAACTTGTTTGATATTAGGAATACTACAGTACTATATCTGACATTTTTGTTCGCGTCTTCGAGACGCGTCGAATGACTTATTTAAAACCATCCACGTCCTCTTATGATCTAGCAATACGTATTTATGGTATTTCAAACTATATTATTTATCTTGTTTATATGAGAGAAGTTTGTTCAATATTGAGAATAAGACATAATTTCATTGGTGTATTCGTTTACGTTCTAGAGATGCATCGATCGAACTACTGAAGAACCTTTAATGACCTCTTATGATAAGACAAAACGTATTTGTAATTTTTCAAAATATATTGTCTATCCTGTTCATATGAAGAAAACTTTTTTAATGTAAGGAATACAGCAGGACTCTATATGGCATATTTGTTCGCGTTTTCGAGACGCGTCGGAGGACGTACTAACAAAACACAATTTTTGAAAAGATTGAAAGTATGAAATTTTCTTTGGCTAGAGAAAGAACTTTATCTATTCTAGAGCAAATTTGATTCCCATAAAGAAGCAAATTGTTCATAAAATGAGCGCCAATTAATACATATATAGTGAATACACCCATTGTTCCCAAAATAGACAAAATTGTTTTTCACATTCGATCGTTGAACACAGACACGAACCCTCGATTGTTCAAGGTCTTGATAAGTGTTGATAACAGAAATAATTTCAAGTACCAAGCATCAAATACACTGGAACCTGGATTTACAACCGGTTCCGGGGGTGGCCTGAGTGGCCTTCAGTAGTCAGTCCAGAGCGTCCAAACGTAAACATTCACTGGCGTGTGAGCCATTCCCAATTGAAATACACAATATTACCGCGCACTGTGCCTTTGTCGCTACGCTGCTGCCGTTTCGCGCTTGATTGAACACCCTCTCTCGAACCCGAGGGGCACCACTTTCTATCTCAAACCACCGCGGAAACAATGTTCGGAAGCAGTAAATCAAGACTCATTCAATCCAAGTCCCAGTGTATGTTAAATCATGCATTCTCATTTTTCAAAATTTCTCTCGTAAAATTTTCTTACCCCTGGAAGACGCAGCGAACTGCATATGTTGAGAATACTTCTCTATGAGCCTCTTTATAAGGTCAACTTGCTCCAAAGTCAGCTGAACAGCGTTGAGGTGCTGTGATTCACATGGCACATACGCAGCCCAAAACTGAAAGTTAAATTTAATGATTATTACAATATAAAAATTGTTGAGAAAAATTATTTTAAAATCAGAAGTCGCCCGTATATTACGTAACGCTTTTTTAAACGATTTTGGACCAGCTTTACCACCTTATTATGCTACCGTAATAATGGACAAAGACTTTCCCCCAATATTATGATGCAAATTCCAGTAACATGATTTCTTCACTATAAATAAAAAATTTTCCATGTGTAAAAAAGTCGTTGCAGATTCCTTGTGTTCGGTTTTCTATAACAAATAATAATATGAAATCATACATATTTTAGAAAAAATTATTTTTCATGGAGATATCGTGTTTTGGTATATCAAAAAAGTATTACTTTTTTGGATTTGGCTGATGGAACACTTATTTAAAAAAAAATGTAGTCCAAATATCTTCTCGTTTCGTTCACAGATACTTTACAACTCTTAATGATACTATATTCTTCCATTTTTCCACTATTTTAAAGTGGCCGATAAGAACTGAGTTGAAAAAATTTTACATTCAAAAAAGCAATGATGCACCTTCCGTTCGAAAAAATAATTGTTTGAGAAATACTTTTGAAAAATTGTAAATGAGTATCCCATATTCTCCACCCTATTATATTATTTTATTTTCCAAAGGGAATTACTCTATTTCAAAGCTTAAAAATTTTCAAGATTTTTTCTGTGTTAAATTTTTCAATCAAAAAATAATAGTTCTCAGTAAAAAATATAATAATTGATGTTTCAACCCAGGAAGTATTTTTATCTAAATTTGAAGAAATCAAATTCAACTTGAAAGGTGAATTCTCATCATAAGAATTGAATTTCCAAATTGAAAAGGTATTTCATTTAAGAGAAAGGAAAATTTTAACCGAATTGTTGACCTTAAACCCGAAAATACGAATTTAGAAAAAAAATTTTTTGACGAAATAGTTTAATTTTTAACAGAAAGCAGTCAATTAGCAACCAGTAATAAAATAGTTAAAATTTTAGTTTATAAGATAAAGTTCTGATAAAGAAATGAATGTCAAGAAAATAAATTTTCAACAGAAACTAGAGAATTTTCAACCAAATTGTTAAATTTACATTCAAAGGGATGGATATTTAACTGATAAAATTAATTTTCAATGAAGTAGTTCAATTATCAACCAAGCAGTTGAATTTTCGAATAAGAGGATTAATTTTCTACCAAAAAATACGAATTTACAACAAAAAAATTAATTTCCACCCAATAATGGAATAGATTGAAAAAATTAATTTTTAACAATAAAAACAAATTTTCACTTAAACATTTCAATAATAATTGTACAATAAAATGAATGCGTAAAAAAATGCTTCAATATCGTTCTAGTGGTTGGATTATCAATGAAAAAAAGAGGAATTCTCAATAAAAAATTTTACAGTTCAATTTTGAATTTTATAGACAGTTTTTCTATAAAAAGGCTAATATTCTATACAAAAATAATAGAATTTTTGAGTCACAGAGATGAATCTTGAATTACAAAATTAATTTTTGCAAAGCAGTTCAACTATAAACCAAGCAATTGAATTTTCAATCATGAAGATTAATTCTTTACAAAAAAAAGGTGAATTTACAACAAAATACATGAGTTTCTATTCAATAATGGAATAGTTCAATTTTAAAGTTAAAAAAATTAATTTTCATGCATGGATGAATAAACAAAAAAAAAGGTTACATCTTTAACCTATAAAATAAATGTTTAATGAAGCAATTGAACTTTTCAACGAGTTATTAAATTTTTTAATAAAAAATATTAGTTCCTAATAAAAAACTCTATAGTGGAAATTTTAACTAAGGCCGATTTATTTTAAATCTTAAATATAGTAGTTAATTTCTGATTTAATAAAGTTAATTTTCCAAACAAAAGGAAACAACAAATTATCAACGGAATAGTTCAATTTCGAACTGGAAAGATGGATCTTAGATTGATAAAATGAATTTCCAATAAAGCAGTTCAACTATCAACCAAGCAGTTAAATTTTTTTATCAAGAAGATTGATTTATTATCAGAAAAGATAAATTTATAATAAAATATATAAGTTTTCCACGAAAAATGGTATCGCTCAATTTTTTAGGGTAAAAATTATTTTCAATCCAAAAAAGAAAGAATTTTCATTAAAATATTCAAATAATCAACCAATAAAAAGAATTTCTAACAAAGATGGTGAATTATCGAGCCTGTAGTTCAACTTTCAACCAAAAAAGATAGGTTCCTAATGAAAAATTTAACAGTTGAATTTTCATCTAGAGGGACGAATTCTCCAGAAACGGTTAAATTTTTAATGACAAAATTAATTTTGAACCCAATGGTTAAATTTTTGTAGGGAAATCATAGAATTGTTAACTCGATATACGAACTTTCAATAAAACAATTTAATTTCTAACCCAAGTAGTTGAATTCTACACAAAAATTGACCCAATTGTAAAAAAATTCAATACATGAAAAAACACGAATTTGCAACAAAAACTTTAATTGTGAGGCACAGATGTGGATCTTCAACGAAGAAAATGAATTTTTCACAAAATAGTTCTATTTTGTATCAAGTACTTGAATTTTAAATTAAGAATATCAATTTTCAATCAAGAATATCAATTTTTGAATAAAAAATCAGAATTGATAATAAATCACATCAATTTTTGATCAGATTATTGAATTTTTAACTAGAAATTTTCAATTATCGATCAATAATGAAACGATTCAAATTTTAGTTATTAGAGTTAATTTTAAACAAAAAAACTAATTTTTGATAAAATAGTTTAATTTTTAAGCAAAGAGATGTATTTTCAAACAAATGAGATATATTTTCAACAAGGTAGTTCAACTATCAACCAACCAGTTAAATTCGTTATCAAGAAGATTACAATTTTCACCAAAAAAGATGAATTCATAACAAAATACATCAGTTTTCAACCGATGATGGAAAAGTTTAATGTTGAGTTAGAAGAATTAATTTCCAACTAAAAAATTATAAATTTTCAACAAATAAAATGGACGTTTAATAATGTGGTGAAAATTTCAAACAAATCGTTAAAGAAAAGAGATGAAGTGTCAATAAAAAATGTAGTATCTAAAATTTTGAAAAAATAATTTTGAAGCAAAACAAGAAACAAATTTTATAATATAATAAGTTTATTACTTCTGAATTTGAGGTTAGTTTCCCGTGGCTATAATCATACACGGTCGACTGGGAATGCGCATGCGAACGGTACAATTATGAGCCCATGATACTGCGAGAAGTATTATGGACGCATTATTGTATTGCGCGCATGCGCATTCACTGTCCAGTCCTCGAGTCGCAAATTTTCAATCAATAAAATAAATGTTTAAAAAGTATTTGAGCTTTAAACTAAGTGGTTGAATTTCCAAATAACACGTAGTTAATAGAATAGTTGAATTTTCATCTTAGGAGATAAAATTTCAACAAGCCAACGAAAGAATTTTCAACACAAAGGTACAGTCGTCAACCAATACGCAGAATTTTTAACCGAAAGAGATACATTCTGAATAAGCAATATAATGATAAATTTTCCAACCAAAAAAAATTATCTTTGAACCAACAACAGTTTGATTTTCATCATAAAATTATGTTCCACTTAAACGAAAGAATACATGTTTCCATGCATTTGAAAAAATTATCATACACATCAATTAGACAATTCTCTGCTATTTTTTGATTCTGCTTGGTATTTTCTGTAAGTGAAATATAAAATTTAATTCAAACATAAATGTTAATTAGGTTGGTTTAAGAAGTTAAATGATGTGTTTTTTTGTCATGGATCCAGCTCATTTGAACTCGGAACAATTTAAATTGCAACCCTTTGGTATAAGAGAAGGTGGAAACTACCCTGCTAGTATGTGGAGAGAAAAAAAAGAGAATCATATGATGCAAATTAGAGAAAATGGAACAAGTCTGTGGTCTAATGGAGGAAGCAGCTGTTTCAGCCGTTTTTGCAACTTGCACTAGACGTACTCTGCCCATTTCCATTATCCTCTTGTATGTCGTGCTTATGAGAGAACGAGGCATTTATTGATCATATAAAGGATGCGAGTGTATTTCCGTTACTGAATAACCAATAGTGTCTAACTTACGCAGAAATTTAATGATTTCAAATTAGATTAAAATCAAATTCAAAATCCTATTTCACGTCCAATGCTCAATTTCCTATGATTTTAGAGGATTACTCTCTAAATCTGAATCAGTGAAAATTTAACTAATTAAGTTAGTAAATGTATGGTTCACTAACAAAATAGTAATTTAATACGTCATTTCCTTATACGGCATTCTGCCACTTGGCGAAATTAAAAATAATCCTTCCATCTTTTCTCTTTTTTGAAAAATTATTTACGAATTTAAATAAGTTCGATTCCAACTTGTTATGTTAATGTTAGGTTCAGTTATTAACTTTTAAACTTAATTTTGAGAGAGCTAAAATTAATGTTTGACAATTACAATTTTAATTGTACTATTAAAAAAAAAAAAATTATTTGAAAGTGAAATTTTTGAATTCTAATGTATAAATAAAAATTTAACACTTATTAGTTTAGAAAACATTTAGGTAATTCTGAAAGGAACCTAAGATCATTCCAAGAATTGCGATAGTTTTCATGAGAATAGCCACTTTATCTTAAGATTCCTAGCAAAATTCAAAATGATTTTTTATTTGGAAAAAAAATTAATTTTAGGAGAATATTCAAAAAGATTAATTAATTAATTCACAGTGTGTGTGTCATCTCATAGTATGCGCTATTGCTTTTCCTTCTTACTCAAAACATTTTTTCTTAATTTCAGCTATCCTCCTGATGAAGCAAAGTTGAAAATTTGACAATTTTGCTAAGAAATAATTCCTATTGTACAAAAATTCAACTGTTTTGTTGAAGATTTGTCTTTTTGGGTTGAAAATTCATCTATTTTGGTAAAAATTCTATCTTTTTGGTTGATAATCGCAAATTTTTGGCTGAATATTAATTTTTTTTGGTTGAGGATTCAGCTATTTTGTAGAAATTTCTACTTTTTTGGTTGAATTCAAATGCTTTTGGTAAAAAATTGAAATCTCTTTTGGTTGAAATATCAACCTTTGCATTTTTTATTTAGGATTCATCATTTTTGGTAGTTAATTAAACTACCTAATTGAGAATGAAACTTATTTAGAAAATTTATTAAAATTTCTTCGTTAATGATTCGTCATTTTTATTGAAAAATATTTTTGTTTCGTTGAAATTTAACTATTCAGTTAAACATTTTTTTCCATATAATCTACTTTTTTATCTGAAAATTTAATTATTCCACGTTTGTTTGAAAAAATGTCTTCTTGGTTAAAAATTTATCTCCTTGTCTAAAAGTGATTAGTATTTTTATTTAAAAAATTGAAATGTTTGGTTGAAGCGTTGGTTCCAAATTCATCTCTGTGGTTACAAATCTAAATTTTTTGTTGAAAATTTATTCTACCACGTTGAAAATGTATTTTTCCACTAAAAATGTGAGTATTCTATTTTAAGTTGAAAATGTATTTCTTTGGCCAAGAATTGAATTATTTCATTCAGAATTAAATTTTGTTTCCGAAGAAAATTTCAATCTTCTATTCTTATTTGAAAATTTATTTTATTTTCGAGTTAAAAATTCATGTTTTTTGATGAAAAATTGTCTCTTTTGTTAGAAAATTCATCTTTCTGATTGAAAACTTTATTATTTTGTTAAAAATTAATTTTTAGGTTAAAGGTTCATTATTTTACTCCAAAATAAAACATCCATCTGTTCAGTTGAAAATTTATTTCTATATTGAAAATTGAAGTTTTATATTTTTGGTTAACAATTGCACTTTTTCACCAATTTTTTTTGTTTTTGTTAAAAATTGATCTTTTTATTTGAGAACTTATGTGTTTTTGGTAGAAAATTCATCCTTTGATTAAATGTTTCACTATTTGTTTAAAAATTGATTTTTCTTAGTCGAAGATTCATTACTTTAGTTAAGAAATCATAATTTAAACTGAAAATATAACTATTCCATTTTTGATTGGAAAGTTCTCTTTTTGGTTTGAAAATTAGTCTGTTTTGTTTGAGAATTCAACTAGTTTTTCGAAAATTCGTATTTTATGTTGAATTCAGCTGGTTCTGATTGAACATATTGCATTGTGTGTTGAGAAATGATGTCATTATTAAAGATTAATAATTTAGAGCGGCCAGAGAAAATGAAAAAATTGACGGAAAGAAGACAGGGAATTCCGAGATTGGAATTTTGTAGAAATTTTTCAGAATTTTGTAGAAAGAATCTGAGAATGAAATTTCATTTTAACCTGTTGCTGCGAATAAACTTACATAAATTTATAATAGTGCATATCTTTATATTTCACCATTTTTGAAAATATTTTGTCAATTTTTATTTATTCTGAAAATATTAATTTTGTCACTAAAAATTAGTGAATTTTAACTATCCAATTAGTGACTTTTCACCGTTTAATTAATAAACACTGCAACGGCACGAACTACTAATTGCTGAGTGGAATTTTACTAATTTTATTAGTGGACGATTTCCACTAATCAAATTAGTAGTTTCCTACGAATCGTTATTCACAGACTTCTCTCTAATTGAATCAGTGGAATTTCACTATCAATTAGTGAAATTTCACTAATTCAGATTTAGAGGGTAAGAAGGCTTTCATACGAAATGTATAGAATTCCTGAAAAAAAACAAGAATCCAATGATCAAATTTGGAAAACCATCACAAAATGATCTTATTGCAATTCCTGAAAACAAATAAAGTTTGTTTCTTTGGACAAAAATAAAAAAGAGGGAAAAAAATGAGACGGCGGCCATCCAAATCCCCTTCCTTTTCTGTCTTTTTTTTAAAATATTATCAAATCACAATATGAAAGCATTTATAATATTTGCCAACGCTTCGGTGCTCATACAGCACCTTTATCAAGGTAAAAGATATATGAGATCTAACTGTGGGTAAAAAGGTAAATCCGTTATAAACGCCATCAGAAATAAGAGAAAGTCAAGAATCATGAAAACCTATTATCAAATGTAATTAATCATACCAGAAAAACTTTTGTTTAATTTATCCAAATCTGTTTTCAAAGTAATACAAAACTTATTTTGTTTTTTAAAATGAAGCATTTTCATGAATTCTCTCTTACTCATCATTTTCACTATGTAAAATTTCAACATTATCCCAGTCAAACTCATGTTCAACATCAACAAACCCTTTTGTGTGTCTAGAAAGAAAACTCATATAACAATGTCCCAAACGATCAACACTTTTGTGTTCCTCCATCCTAGTATTAAGGGCCCTGGAAATCGAGTGTAAATCGTAGAAATCGTATTCAGGCCAAACGGCGGAGCCATTTTGTCTGATTTTTTGTATAAATAATCTAAAGGGTATAAAGACTCTCGGTACAGAGCGTTTTTTTCGAAGAAATATCTATTTTTCATGCAACAATGAAAATAAGAAAAATTACTTTTTGTGGTACAGTGTTCTACTATTAAGCAAAGCAGGGCGTGGGTAAAGCACTTATAGTGCTAAGAATTCTTTCGCGCGACCCTATCGGAGGAGGGAAAAACTACGACCTGTTATAACTCAAGTATGCAGGTAATGAAGCGACCACTATGACCCACATTAAATTCCTTCAGGGCCGAACACACCGTATACGAAAACTAGGGGCCCCTACCCAAATGAGTGGGTAAATTCCCAAAAGGTTTGGTGGGTGTAGGATTTTGGTTGTGGATAATATCATGACTTGCAGATTTGAAATGAAATAAAACTAAAGAAAATAATATCACAAGTAAATGTACAAAAAAACGGTTTGCAATATTCAGGCCGAATCAATGTAACGGTACAATTTTCGGCGAACTTATACTCCGAAAGTAGTATTTTTTGTACATTGAATGACAATATACAAGCTCTCTGCATATAAACGGGCAGATTATATAAACATGCAAGATATTTATAATATGTGTCGCCCAATTTCCTCCGGAAATACCTGATTGATTAGCATTAGACACAAATTTTGCATGTTTGTACAAAACTCAGAGGCTGTCTGCAATAACCGGTATTATACCATATATTTGAATTTTAAATTCCATTGCGCTTCTTCGTTTCCTCATGAGAAAAACTTATAGCACGTGTACTTGTTGTAACAAAAAGGAAATTCTGCTACTTTCAACTACAAAATGGCCTCCTGTCAGCTAATTGGACTGTACGATATGTAAGCTCTTGTACGTGATTTTCGTTTTCTTTTCAAATGTTTATGAAAATTTTATAAAATCTTTGAAATATTTGTGAAATCTTTCGTATGCGTTTGAAATAATTTAAATATAGGAAATCGTGTGATATCTTTGCAATGATTTGAAATCTTCGAAATGTGGTGGACTGTAACCTTTTTGACATCTTTGGAATTTTTGTATTCTTCTACAATCATTACGAAATGTTTATGAAATTTTAGAAATATTTTGTACGTCTTTCGGAAATCTGTGGTATTCTTTGGAAATTGCTGAAATTGTCATAAAGTTTCTCATTTACAAATTTGACATCGAGAAAAAAGAATGTTTCTGTCGACAAATGTAATTCCTAACTGAAAGGACTGGCATTGAAAAAAAAAAACGAATTTTTATGCCGACAAATGCCCGCATAATACATTTGTTTTAAAAATCATACGATTAATCAAAAAATTAGGAATTGAGCTGAAATTATCATAAAATTCCCAGTTAAAAAAATCTCACGAAGAAATAATTCAACCGTTATATTGTTGTTATCAAAATTCCTTGCAATATAACTTTAGAAAACGTAAAATTATGGATAATCGTAGAAAATATTTGTTTTCACAAATAATTTTTTTTCTTTATTATATAACATTGGAATATCTTTGATGTATGTTAATCTATAACGAAAAAAAAATCAGAATAAAAACAGGGCCCTGGAAATCTAGTGTAAATCGTAGAAAATGGATTCAGGCCAAACGGCGAAGCCATTTTGTCTGATTTCTTGTAGAAATAATCTAAATGGTATAAAGATTCTCGGTACAGAGCGTTTTTTTCGAAAAAAAATCAATTTTTCATGTAAAAATCAAATGAAATAAATTTTCATCGACTCCATTCAGCGGCGAACACACCGCATAGTCGTATACGAAAACTATGGACCCCTGCCCAAATGAGTGTGGGTACTGGGTACATTACATGACAATATACAATACAAAATATTAATTTTTAAAGAATAAGAATGATTTTATACTGAAAAATACGAGTTGTAAACGAAATAGTTTCAGTTTAAACTGAAAGTGATTAATTTTTCAGAAAATATTTCAATTTTCTAGCAAGGAGATCAATTGTAAACAAAAATTATGCATTTTCAGCTAAAAAATGAATGTTTCACAAATTAGTTCATCCCTTTTGTACAAGCTCTCAGCTAAAAGAAAACGTAGGCGAGACTTTTGTATAACCGGTTATTACAGATGACACCCCCTGTGTTGTGCAAACATGCAAAGTTTGTGTCTAATGCGAATCAATCTGGTATTTTCGGAGGAAATTTGGCGATACAGATAATTTATATCTTGCATGTTTTTATAATCTTGTTTTTTTATATAGAGAGCTAGTCTATTGTCATTGAATATACAAGGTACTATTTTCGGAGTAAGTTGCCGAAAATTGTACACTTACACTGATTCGCCTTGAATATTGCATGCATGAATTCGGGGGCGAATTGATTATAAGATATTATTTGTTTACAGTTTCATTTTACTTAAAGTCTGCATTTCATGATATTATCCACTCCCAACCACCTACACCCACTCAACCTTTCGGAAATTCGCCCACTCATTTGGGTAGGGGCCCCTCTTTTTCGTATACGACTATGCGGTGAAGTCGCCCCTGAATGAAGTCAAGGAAAATTTATTTCTTTTCATTTTTACATGAAAAATAGATTTTGTTCGAAAAAAGCGCTCTGTAGCGTGAGTATTTATACCCTTTAGATTATTTATACAAAAAATCAGAGAAAATGGCTCCGCCGTTTGGCCTGAATACGATTTCTACAATTTACACTCGATTTCCAGGGCCCTTAAGAAGTCTTCCAGTCTGTTCCATACGAAAGTCATATTACAGATCTTACAAGTGATCTCGTCAACAACACCACATTTTTCTAATTTGACTAGAGGATCTTCACACGAAATTAGTATTGAATCCGTTCTAAATGGTATACGACGAATCGTATGATGATTACATTTTTCAACATAAATTCAATAGTTTTTGGAATGTGACAAAAAACGGGATAACAAAAGTATTAGAAGAACTATATTCCCACAATGCCTCATGTTCATCTGTAGATAAAATATTACTTTGTTCGTTTTTGATTTGTTGAATTCTAATTGTGATATGTTTCTTAATCAACTTTTGTGGGTAATGATTAACAAAAAGGATATTCCTAATAATATTCAAATTCTTTTCCTAAAATGAAGCATGAGACAAAGCTATAGGTCTGTCAACCAAGTTTTTGATTACTGTTTTGAAAAGGATAAGCCGAAATGAAATTTAAAATTCTACATGCCTGTGTAATTTTTCTATGCTAATTGCTAATAATATTACCATCCTGGCCTCTAATTACTTCTATGTTCAAAAAACTGATTTTATTATTTTTCTCTATTTCATGTGTAAATTGAAGTTCTGGATGAAAACTGTTGAAAGCATCGATAACTGCCTGCAATTTTGCTAGATGAATGCATAATAAGGTGTCATCAACATACCAAAAGTAAAAGCACAAAACAAAATCTAGCTTCTCGAAATCTTCCATAACTATTTCTGCCAAATTCGGAGATATGATTTTGTTGCAGAGCATTTTGCTTCAACGATCATTTGACTCACGAGATCATAATGATCTGTCCATTCGCATCACCTTGATCATCTTTTTCGGATCATTTGTCAAACTCACGAAATAGTATAAGGAGATCCAACTCTAATATAAGGATACCCACATTTTTCCGTGCCCACTTCCTATAGCAGTCCCACAGCATACCAGATTAAGTATTGTAGCGCCTCTCATGACAAAAGTTGAAACTGTTGAAAACCAACCGCAAAACCTATGTTATAACGGTCTTCCACAAGAGGCGCTAGAATACGTTATCTGAAGTGCTATAGGATGTGGGCACAGAAAAATGGGGGTACTATTTTCCGAACTAGCCCATAGATTTGGATATCCTTATATTACTTCGTGGTCAAACTGAACAAAATGGCCGCCAATTTTTGTTGCCGATAACATAACGACACAACCTGAAAATGCTACCTATCCGCACGCAAGTGACATCTACACTTAACAGGTGATATTTTCTGATATCTGATTTCGTTAATTTTTTAACTTTTCAATTACACTGCACGATCAGAAATCATAAAAAGCACGCATATGGGTTAAAGTACGCTAAGAACGTCAGCCATTTTGGTTTGCGACTTGGTATATGATCCCGCATCAGGTCATTATGATCTTAAAAGTCGATCATTCATTCCGGCCGATCAAAATGGTCTTGATTTCGGTATCGTTTTTGTTGCATATGAAAATGATATTGATTTTGGTATCAATTTGAACTTTTTTTTTACTGTGTAGGAGTACCAAACTTTTGCCTATAAAAAGATCCATTAAATTTGAAATTAATTGAGTTCATAATAAAAACTATTCCTTTAATAAAATCTTTTCGACCTAATCGAGCACATGTTTCTATATTGTCTCATCTATTCAAAATTGCCTGTTTAACTAATTCTAGGGTTTACCGTGAAACGTTACAACAACGCTCGAAGAAATCATTACGTGGTCAACAGGAAAAGTTTTTTGAATAATGATTTTTTGGAATTCCCAGCTTTTTTTAATATTGTATTTTGAAGTAGTAATGGAGTCTTTCAGTATCCAATTGAGGTCTCGTTCTAAAAATGTCGTTGGAGTGTTAATAGTTCGAATAATTATTCTTAAAGGATAGCCATCTTTATGAATCCTTCTCATTCTTCTTCCCTCTTTTTTAATTTTGTCCAGAGAAACAAACCCCTTTTGTTTTTAGGAATCGCAATAGGAGCATTCTGTGGTAGTTGTCTTAATTTACTCGTTGGATTTTTGACCTTCCTGTGTTGAAGGTTATCAAGAACTTTTGTATGTCTCTGATCTGTTCAGAGAAATTGGATTTCTGGTAGAGGGATTTCCAGCCTAAGGTCCGAAAGCTTAGATAACACCAGATTTCACAATATCCCAGGTAGCAAGCGTGCGACGCACGTTACTCGCACATCATGCGAGGCACGCCATGCGTGCCGAAACGCAGCGTTACCGCTCGCACTTCGTGCAGGCACATATGTGCGAGGCATATGAGTCGCATATCGTGATAGGTGAATTATTGAACAAAACTAATATGAATTATTAATATTGTAGAACTACTACGAATTTCAAACATTTTCCTAATATTAACAAGATGTAAAATATAAATTTTAATTTTAGAAACATATTTGTATTTTTATTGGAC
>CAKNXH010000530.1:283204-306337 GCA_932178445.1 Andricus quercusramuli | reverse complement strand
CTCATAACGCAAAGGTGAGGTGTCAGAGGCCAGAGGTCAGGGGTTAAACTTGAATGTCCAAATTTATTGCTCGTTCCCCCTTTCCCCATTTTCGTTTTCAATACCCTCCATTAGCACCTTAAAAGTTTCACAGGAAAGTATAAAAAAGTTGTTATTCATTATACAGAGTGTATTCCGTCATCATTGAGTAAGAATTGGCATCAGAAGAAACGACCATATTCGAAGATCGATACCGCAAAGCACTTAATTCTTCAGCGTCCAACTGCGTTTTAATGTTCGATTTCCCCTTAATGCGGTCCATAAAGTTTATGTACCCATATCCGCAAAGCCCGTTGCGATTCATCTTTCAGTATCGCTATACAAGTATCAACCCGTTTCCGGTTCGAAACCCCTGGCCCTATTTTGAATCGAATGTTGGATCTCTACCATAAATAGGTCCAATGTACCGATTATTGTCCTACAACCCGACAAGTCAGTAGAGATATTGGCCATTTGGCACGCATTCCTGTTTCGCTTGGACATGTTTACATTTAGCCACTTGCACGTCCGATACCATCACGGGGGAACCAGCTCATGCGTTTGAACTTGTACCCCCAGTTGCAAAATTCTTGAGAAATTTTTAAAGGTACGATACCCTTCTAGATTTTTCTAGAGTTTCTAATCTATCCATAATATCCGTTTGAATACTTTTTCATATCCTCCAATCCGTTTGTATCCGCTGGATATCTATCTATCGGTTTGAAGAATAATCTCATCCGGTGTAACTATCCATTCTAATCCTTCGGTTTTCGTTTTTGTGTATGACTATCCCTTTATTATGCTAAGATGTCCCAATCCTTTATTTTTCATCCGCAACTCAATCCTTATCTATCCGCAAACTACTTTGATTTGATCTCGTCACATATGGCGGATTAAAAATTTATCCATTTCCATCAATGCTTATCCTTTTAATCAGTTCCCTCAAAAATAAATTCTTTCACCGTTCTAATCCATGAATCATTATCCGCAACCCTATCCCCGGCTATCCAAGACCTGATTTGACATTCTTTAATATCGAACAATGTCATCAAGGATAGGATACTCATCAGTGCTAATCATTATATCCGTTCTTCACAAAAAATATTGCTTATCCGTTCCAATTCAAAATGTCCCATCTGTCCCCGTGCCAATCATTACTTATTTTCTTTAACCCGTTCTCCGACACATAAATTAGGAAAATTATGGATTGAAATGGATGGGCAATATTTATATTTTCTATTCGCTTCGATCCATAATTTTCTATCCGGAAACCTATTCTTCTCTATCCGACACCTACTTAGACTTTCTTTGTTATCAAGCAGGGATACGATACTTATCCATGTCAGTGAATGCTTATCATCATGCATCTTTTCACCACAGAAAGAATAGACTCTCCGCTTTATTCCATAATCTTCTATCCGTCATCCTATTCTTATCTATCCGCGACCTACTTGATTTTTCTCGTTATGTAACACGGATAGAATCTACGGATAGAGTCTAATCCGTGCCAATCACAACTTATACTCTTTAATCCGTTCTCCGTAAAATATATTTCTTATTCTCTCGAATCCATGATTTTCTATCTGTCACCCTATCCTTTCCTATCGAGGACCTTATTTTGCATTTTTCGTTAATTAGCACGAATAGAATACTTATCGATTCCAGTTAACATTCATTCTCATGAATCTTTCCTCGACAGAAAGAATTGGATATCCGTTCTAATCCATACTTTTCTATCCATTACCCTATCTTTGTCTATCCGCGACCTACTTTGATTTTCATCGCTATGTAACACGGATAAAATTTTAATCCGTGCAAATCATTTCTTATCATCTTCAATCCTTTTACCACAAAATGTTTTGCCTATCTGTTCAAATCCATAATTTTTTATCCGTTACAGAATTCTTTTCTATCCCCGTACGACTTCGATTTTATCTCACTTATCACGAATGGAAAAGGTATCCGTGACAATCAATGCTTAACCTCTTGTATTCTTCTATCCGTCACCTAATCCTTGTCTATCTGCGAACTACTTTGATTCTCATTATTATGTAACACGGATAGAATATTAATCCATGCCAATAATTACTCATCCTTCTTCAATCCTTTCTTCAAAAAACTTATTGACTATCCGTGATAGTTCGTGATTTTCTATCGAATACGAATTAGCATTATTGTTTTCATTGCAGATACACACGGAACGTTTTTTTTTTTAATTCAAACTGATATGAGAGGATAAAATAATATTAAAGCAATACAGATTCAATATTATAGACGCGAATAGAGTATTACTAGTTGAAGACTGATTGAAACGGATAGACCTGGATAGATTATTTTTGGTTGAAAGTGGATTGAAAAGTATACATAAGGATAGTATAATATTTGTTGAAGACGGATTAAAATTGATAAATAAGATACCATCTCAAGGATAGTTGAGGACAAAAAATTTCGGAATAAAACGGTTAGAGGCGGATTAAGTTCTACTTCACGAATTGAAAATTATTTGAACGGATAAGGATTTAAGAGAGTCTTTCGTCGAAAATCAATGTAAAGTTCATTTTTCGTTTTTTCTGTGTTTCTCACTCTTCAATAAAATGTATATTATATATATGTATATTGCAGGTGAATCAATATCTCTCGAATCTACACGTCTTTTTCATTCCTGAATCAACTTTAAATTATGGAAATGAAAAAAATTTCACCATAAAAATAGATTTCAAGTATAACATAAATGACGACAACTTCTGTATTCTTGAATAAAATGTATCAATATTATAGCTCAATCGATTCGTCTCTAACTAAGGAATCTTTGACATCCTTGCATCAACTTTGAATTACGTTAATGGAATAAGTTTTACTTTGAAAGACTGATTTTTTAGATATTATAAAGTGCTTAAAAAAAGCACAATAAATATTTTCAGGTATTCTCTGGTCAGTTTCAAGATATTAATAGTGAAAATGAGCCCTCACAATTTCATCAATTAATTTGCAACCGTTTTCAAGTTATCGTGTTTACACAAAAGTGTTACACACACACATCCTCACAATTGTTTAAAACATTCTACTAGACATTTTGAAATTAAGAAAGGTTTAATTAAATGAATTTGAAAATTTTGGAAAGTGTTACCATTACAAAGCTTCCTCAATGAGGAAGTAAAAACCTTTAAATCAGATGAATAGTGTAGGCTGAAAATTGATTCGTCCACGTTTACTACGAAGAAAATGTATAGGCGACAAATTTTAGTTTTAATCTTTTTTGTATGAGTATGGTATAATAAATGAATTAGTGAATGAATTAAGTGGTTGCGGGCTGTCATAACCTCGCGGGATTCGAAGAAGTTTCGTCGTTTCGTGAATGTTGGAATGGAAGGAAAATTATCGCACAGAGGAAATTACCTCGTCGCGCCGCACATTTGGCTGTGAGGAAGGAGCGAGGGAGGGTACGAGCTATGCTGAATTGTTGACGCTATAGTGCCGCAGTGAGTACTGCGGCCTAGCCCAGCTAGTTGCATTATGTATGGTGCATGGGTACAAAACGTACAAGGATGCGGTGCATGTAGAGCATACAGTCCATGCGAGACGACGCTACGAGTCGACGACGGATATAGGAAATCGGAGGAAGAAAAGTTGGCAGCTGCACTGCATGTTACTCCGAGTTTGAGGGTGAACCAGTAAAATACAGACAAAATCAAATATCAAACTTTACAAACCAGGTCTTGCTCCCAATTTCATATCAGGGTAATACATCTAGGTCTCTCCAGTTTCCTCTGGCGTTTCTCATTCCACTTAAAATTTGTTAATACAGGTCAAAGAACAGGAAAATAAAAGCCTATTGTTTCAACTTCAATCACTTCCAGAGAAAATCGCCTACGAAATTCAGGGAAATTCACAAAAAAATCTGCCTGCACTGAAAAAAATGGTTCAGCTGTCCTAGCTAGAAGTTTAGCTGCATTTCGTCTTCTATGCAATTATAGCTGTGTTACCTGCATTTCTAGCTGTGTTATATAAGTTGAGCGGGTGTTCTTTGATTTCGATTTTCTCCTGGAAAGAATTTGATTAGCGTAGATTCAATTCGTAAGTAAGTGGGAAAGGGATTAAGTTAGTCAGTGTCTCGGCTGAAATAGCTGGTATGCCAGCCGTCTCAGCGGAAACGGGCGGGCTGGTATGCCAGCTAGCCCGTTAGCGGAGGAAAAGGGGGAGGGGGAGAATTAAAGTAACTAGAAAACATTATGTTTTGTTTGATTTTTATTCTTGATCTTTATTTTACTTTAATTTTGAGAGAAAGTCGGAGTTCTTAATCGTAGAGTTCGTCCTCACAGGAGGGTGAATGAGATGGGACGTCAATTTGCCTCTGGCTGGCTTCCTGCTGGAGGGTTTTTGACGGTCATAAGAGAGCGAGAGAGAGAGAGAGAAATCTGTTGATTGCGTATGTACTTGGTTGGTCACGGCAATGGCTTGCTCGTGAAGACCTAGGGCTGGCTTTCAGCTGTAGGCTACCAGCTCCCAAACACTTTTGCCGTTCTGGGCCCGTGCGTGCCCTTTTAACGGGGATTCTGCGTGGGCGTTGCGTGGGAGTCAAGCGAAGAGAGTAGAAAATCGTGGGAGGGAGATGCGCGCGTCGATTTTCGCCGGTGCTCTACTCGCGACTCACGCCTCTACTCGCCCTACCGCCTTGCTGACCTCACTGCTGACGTCAATTCATAGAGAACCTATTTCTCTCTCTTTTGCTAGTGGGTCTAATTACTAGTTATTATAATTTTAAGATGGTTGCCTACTGAATAAATAAACGTCGTCTGCGACAGTGTTTTAAATCTACCAATAAAAGAGTCTCGCTCTATGCGAGCCGCTTAAAACAATGAGAAGATTTAGCTAAGACAGCTAGATATTTAGGCAACACAGCTAGAAATGTAGGTAACACAGCTATATTTTCCTCAGAGGACGAAATCCAGCAAAACGTCTGGCTGGGACAGCTAAACCATTTTTTTCAGTGCGCTGCATAGGCACATTCTCATCGTGCGCCTTGCGCTCGATTTTTGATAGACATCTTTAAATGTATAATCATTTTCTGAATTACCTTACAATAAAAAGCTACAATCCTTTCTTCAGACATTCTTCCCTATCTCGCGATATTATGCTCAAAATGGGATTTTGGGTTTCATATTATTTTTGATGGATAAAACAAAATATCCTAGAAGTCTTCTTTTAGATTTTTTACGTATGTCGCGTCTCATGGCGTACACTGGAATTTTCGGTTCTTGCATATCAATTTCGAAAAATAAATTAAAAACGAGAAGTTCTGCCGAACAATTGTTACAAAAAAAGTTGTAAAAATTCTGAAGCGCTGAAATTCCTCCAAAAACTGTTTCACATTTTTTGTGTTTTTTGGCTCAGAATTTGCATTTTCGACTTTTTCAAAGTATTCACGACAAATAATACTAAAATGAGAAGTTCTATCGAAAAATTGTATCAATAAATTTATTAGGACATTTGAAAGCTGCAATTCCTTGCTGGAATTTTTTTCCTTATCTCACGTCGTTTGGTTCAAAATTTCAATTTCCGATTTTTTGCATGGTACTTTTCATTAATAAAACCCATATACACCTCCTGAAAAATTGTTGAACAAAATTTTTTTAGGACCTTTTTGAGGCTATGATTACTTTTTAAGGCGTTTTCTCGTATTTTACATCGTTTGGTTCAGAATTTGAATTTTGGATTTTCCGATAGTATTTTCAATAAATAAAACCAAATTGGAAAGTACAATCGAAAAATGGTTGACACGGAAATTGTAGATATTTTGGAAAGCTTCAAGTCTTCTCTCAAACTTTTTTCATTTATCTGTCGTCGTTTGGTGTGAAAACAAAATATTCGATTTTTTTATACAAATTTCTTCATAGCTTGTATCGTTTGACCAAACATTTAATTGTCTTATTTCCAGTGTAATTTTATTACAATTAAAACAAAAACTACGTTCCCTATGGAAAAATAATGAATAACAAATGTACAGCTCTTTTTTTATCCGAACAACTTTTGTTGATTTATTTTTTCCGTATCTTGTGTCATTTGGTCAAACATTTAATTTTTTATAATTAATTTTATTTCTCACAAGTAGAACAAAAAGTGAGCGTTCCTTGAAAAAAATAAATTATAACAAATTCGTAGCTCTTTCCTGGGTAAACGTATTTTGCCTTTCAATTTTTTCTCTTACTTTTTCTCATTATCCCACAAATTCTTCACTTTTATTTTTTAAATTACTTTTTACGTTTTGAATCGAAACTACGCGTCCCATCAAAAAGTGATTTGCAAAAAATTTACAGACGTGTTTTAGGTGAAAAATTTGTGTATGCTAACTTTTTTTCCGTAGCTTGTGCCGTTTTCTCAAAAAAAAAATTTGCTCTGATTTAAATTTTATCTTTCACGATTAGGACAAAAATTACGCATCCTATTAACAAATGATTGAGACAAAATTTGTAGTTATATTTGTACGAAACAACTCTTGTGTGCTTATTTTTCTCGCAGCTTGTGTCTTTTGACCGAAAATTCAATTTTTTTTTATTTTTATCATTGTTTTTTACGAATAAAACAAAAACGTAGATATTTTTTATAGTTGTTCGGCTTAAGATTTTCATTTTCGATTGATTTTTCAAATATTGTAAATGCTATAACTCTGATAACTTCCTTTCTATCGAAAAAATTCATGAGGATAAATTGTCCTGTTAACTTGGCTGAAAGCTGAACTCTTTTGTTACAGTTTTTCTTTTTTGAAGATTAGTCGTTTTAATTAAAAAATAATTTCTTTGGTTGAAAAATGAGCTGTTCCATTGAAAACTTATTCTTTCTTTCGATGGTTTTCGGTTGAAAATTATTTTTTTTTTAGCTGAAAATGTAACATTATATCAGTCGAATATTCCATAATTTTATTTGAAACCTCATATCTTTGGTTGAACCTTCATTTTTTTATTACAATTTAATTATTCAATTTTGGGTTGAAAAAATTACTTTCCAGTTGAAAATTTGTCTTTTTTGGTAGAAGTTAGTCTTCTCGGTTGAGAGTTCATCTTTTTGGTTAAAAATTCATTTATTATAGTTAAAGATTCATCATTTCACTTCAAGATTTATCTTTCTGATTTGAAATTGAAATATTCCAATTAAATATTCACAATTTTAGTTGAAAATCCATCTGTTTGGTGAAACAGTAATTTTGTAGCTTGAAATTAAATCAGTTAAGTTCAATTGTTTTGTAAAAGTTGGTCTTTTTGCTTAAAAACTCAACAATTTGGTTGAAAAATAACCTATCTTGTTGAAAAATCATCTTTTTTTAATGAATTCTACTGTTTTTATATTAAATTGAAATCTTTTATGGTCATTGTATAAACTATTTCATTTATCATTAACGATTAATCTTTTTGGTTACTTTTTGGCTACATTACTGTTACTTTTTTGCCACATTTTTAAGACAAATATGGTTACTATTTTACTATTTTTGAAGTTAGAGCAGTTGCAAACCCTGTGAATACAATTGTTTCGAATCTCGAAAATCATGATCACAATTGTAAAGAAAATTTTTTCATCGGCAGTAGGGTAGATAACATTTATTTTTTTCGCGTTCTGAAATTAATTTTCCAAAAATATATTCATTTTTAAAAAGAATGGAAATTAGTTTTTTATGTTTCTTTCCGTACTGACTCACTAGATTCGTCAGTAAGGTTGTGTGAATCAGTCCTACCTTATACATTGTAATTGATCTAAATTTATTATACTGTATACTTTTGAAAAAAATAAAATTTTCAGTTTTGTTTGTCAATTTCATGAATTATGCAGTCAATTATATATATTGTTTATTCACTCGATGAAGTAATTAATTAATAATTATTTATTACTGAAATTCATTCATGATTAATTAGTAATTGATTCTTTTTATACTGCGTGAGTGAAATGTTCTATTCGCCGGAAGAATTAATTTTTATTTTTAATTATATTGTTAAGTACAGTAATTCGTCAAAAGTTGATTTGAATACTGACGCTGAATGCAATGTTCTAAATTCAAGTTCCCGCCACAAAAAAATGTTTAGAAATGTTCTCTGTCCAGAATCTATCTATCTGCTTTTCAAATAGACATTTCAGTTCCTTTAAATGCGTATCAATTGCATTTTTGTCTGACATTCCATTAATTGCGCTTCATTGAAGAAAACTCATCTCGTGTCAATCATTTCGAAGACGCACAAATGTAAAGGCATAAAACTGAGTCCATTTTTATACTTTTGACAAAATTAGCATAAGGGTAATTGTCAAATTGAAGGCAAACTTGCAGTCCCAGTAACATAACATTAACTTAGAAACTCGTGCTGATTTTTGTTTCTTTAATTTAATAAACACTTATTATCATCTTCTATAAAATGGTCAGTTATTTTTTGTTTTTCTGTTCCTATTTACTTTAATTTAATATAAGAACACCCGAAACGTCATTACCGTACGGCGTCCCAACCTCACTTTGCACAAGGACAAACTGATTTTCTCCTTTTTTTTAGACAGTAACCTGAAAAACGCTTAACGTATCAAGTTTTCAAACTTCACATGAACATGAATTTAATGTATGCACATTTTTCAAGTCAAATAAATAATATTTTAGAAGCCTTGAAGTCTGTCCCTCAATTTTTGCCATTTCAGACGTCATTACCATACGTCTTTTTTTCCAGTAAAATATTGTAGTTGCAGTTGAGTAATAAATGCAGAAATATTAGCCGTATCGATTAATACCAGATTTGATAAAATTGAGCTTAAAATATTAACTCTCTTTTTTGTGGATCCGATATTAAAACTGAAAAGTGCATTTTGACAACAAAAACGTCATTCCCGTACGTGCGTTAAAAAGCATTTTCGGGGTGAGAACAATTTATACAAACCATTCCGTTACTTGCTTGGCGGTGTTTTCATTCATGAGTAGGTCACTTTTTATAATTAAAATCTGTTGCTTTTTTTTAAACATTAAAAGAGGTTAAACTCTAACATTTTTCTCGCATCATTACCGTACGGTACAATAGAACAGCGTGCAACTGATTATATGCGCATGCGCATGGATTCATTATTATTTCTTATTTTTATAACTGCCTCTTTTGAAGTTAAAATTTTTCATGTGACAAGATCAATCTCCGTTATGAAATATTCAATTCCTAATAATAATATGATTACCACTGTAGGTGCTAAAATTTGCCTACAATTTGACAATTATGTACCCATAAATGGCATTCAATGCAGTTTGGTAACCCATTATCTTGAATGCCAGACAATGCCTTTCACAAAACAAAGGATTGAATATGGTCACGGTCAATGTCATTTAATGCTCTTCGAAATTTTGTTGCAGTTTTAATTCATACCAATGCTGAACATAGTTCACATGAATGCCTTCAAAGATATACTCCAACTGACAACAATTAGTGTTTATGGCAGAGAAGAATACAATTTTTTTTAAGATGCGAAGATTCTTAAACGTGTTTCGAACAAAGTTCTGTGACGGTAATTGTTTACAAAAGTGAATCTGTATTGTGCTTCTGGGACTCTTTTTTGTGTGATACAAGTTGTTTTTTCTGCAGCATCCTTTTAGTTACTACTACCATTGTAAAAAAACTATTTAATGCCATGTTTGATTTCTTCCAGTGAAATTTGCATCACAAGAAAAAGAATCACCAGTACAATGAAGATTGATTCCAGCAAGTGCTTTTTAGTAGAATGACTCCTTTCATCCATAGAATGTCACTCCCAGAAAATCGACTACCTAGTGTCAGTTCGATAAGCATTCATATAAAAGTGGAATTAAATCACACTTAAATGTTCCAATGTGATCCAATCAAATCCTTCTTACCGGGTATGTGTTAGAAAATTCAAATAACCGCTTCCACATTAAACTTAGAGCAACAAATTTGCCTACAATTGTTCATGAAAGAGCAGATTGTACTCATGATCATGAATCCATATACCGTCCTTTGGCGAAACAATTAAGGAAAACATCCATGTGACCTGATCGTGGCGCCTCTCCACGATGGCAAACACACTAGATATTCATCATTATGAACTAGATTTGGCATATTGATGAAACAAGGTTCGATTTACCAGGTGTTTATCAGGTGTTTTCATAAGGTATTTACTAGTTTGGTATAATTGAATCAACTGTATGCCCATAATTTGCTTAGTAAGGAATCCTTGTTATTCCAACTAGGTTCAGTTTAACTAGAACGAAATGTTGGTTTTGAGGAAAAAAATTTCCAGTTTTTAGGGAACGTCTACAAATTACGTGAGCTTTTTGTGGCGGAAGAAGATTCGGAAAATCTTACGATTCTTACTTGGGGACACGGAAGAAACAGATCATGATCTCGGAACAATACAAGTAGCTGAAAACACTACTTGTATTATCAATTTTTATCAATTTTTTCAGATAACAATGCAAAATCGCAAATCGTTCAGATGCATTTGTAGCCCTTCAGGCATGACGATTTTCAAAAAATTGACAAATGGTCGGGAATGTTCTTCATTACCATTTAACATGGCAATAATCGCGCTTCCAATCTTCATTGGAAGCGGATGGTTGGTACCTGCTTTGATGGACATTAATTTTAGAGATTTTTTATAGGAAAGGAATTTTGTTGAAAATTTTCAAGAAGATTATTATTTACCTGACCGCCGACCATCCCTTGTCTGAGTCTGAGAAGATCAGTTTGACTCCAGGCGCTTTTGCTCCAGGGAGCCACCTGTCGCAAATCCTTATCAAAGTCGAAATCGGCGAGTTGATTATGAACGAAATTTCTGATATTCCAGGGAAGATCATTGTGCCCATCAATTAGGGGAACTTCAGCAAGCACCTGCCGTACAGTTTCTAATCTTTCCCTTGTGGAAGTTAGGGGTGTTATTTCTCCGTCCGCCGGTCGTGGACCAACTTTGCCGATCCAGCTTCCAAGTGTTAGAGTTACCAAGGTTGCTGTCCACACACGGTTGTGCCCACCACCCTGAAAACAAAAATGAAAACAACAATTAATAATAATTTTTGAATAGAATCTTAATTTTTAAATGCCCAGTCAGTATCTTTAAAAATTTTGTAATGTATAGTTTGTTATTTTAGTTTTGGTTAGTGATGCATTCGAGACGATTTCGAGAAAATTCGAAATTTTCTTGGAACATGTTCAGGTGAACTCAAAACTTCATGGAGATCGAGAATCTTGAATCAAAGAAATTCGAGATCTCGAGTGGAGAATCTCGAAACTTTTTATTTGAGATTTTTGATCTCAGTGAAGTTTTGAGTTCACCTGAACACGTTTCAAGAAAATATTGAATTTTCTCGAAATCGTCTCGAATGCATCACTTGTTTTGATAACCAGATAAAATTAACTTAAAAAGTACAGTTCGTAATGGTTTTCTGGAATTATTAGATTGTTGCGGACATTACATCCAAACCTGATCAGCTTTGTGGCTTTTCAATATCGATTAAAATGATTTTGCCCTGAAAAATTAAAATATTAAAAATTCTTTGAATGTTGGGAATCTTATGATATTTTGATACCCCTCGAAATTTCATGTAATCTGATGATATTTTATGAAATCCTGGAAATATAATAAAATCCTGTACATATCTCTTGAAATCTTTTGAATTATCCTAAAACCTTCTTGCTTCTATGAAATCCTTTCAAATGTTCCGAAATTCCAGGGAATTCTTTGAAAGCGCTTCGAAATTCTTTGAATCTCTTATAAATTCTTTAGAATCTTTTGAAATGCGCTACAATATTTGAAATACATTAAAATTTTTTGAAATATCTTTAGAATATCCTTTAATACCTCAAATCCTTCAAAACATTTAGAAATACTTTGAAATATTTTTCAATATCACAAAATCTCATTAATCATATGAAATCGTTCCAAATCTGTTAAAGATCTAGAAAGTACTTTAAGATTGCATATTAACCACAATATTTTAAATTACCTTTAAATTCTTGAAATTCTACATAATTCCTTGAATCTTATCAAATTCTTTGCGATTTAGTGAAATGTTATCAAATGTTTGAAATTTTTAATAAAAATCAAAATACGTTACAAATTAATTAAAATCAACAAAAAAATCCTTCGAAATCTTTGACATTCTTTGAAATTCTTTACAGTCGCTGGAAACCCCGTAAAACCTTCCGATTGCTATGGATTCATTAAAAATCCTTATAAGGATGAGGATATCCTTTGCAATCCCATATTTTCCTTAAATTTCATAAAATCTCAGTAAATTTTTCAAAACTTGGAACTCGTTTGAACTCTTCCGAAAAATTAAATAGAACGGCTTTTAGATCGTTTTTGAATTGAACATTTGAAAGGGACTGAATTATTTTAAATCAAATCAATGTAATACCATATTGAATCTAATATGAGACGAAATAAGTTGAAATATATACCATGTCCAACAAAATAGTTTAATTTTCAGCCAAAAAAGATTCTTTACCAAAATAGGTGTATTTTTAACAAAATTGATGAACTTTGAAAAAAGTTGAACCTGAAAGCCAAGACGACAAATTCCTTGGAAGGCTTTTCAAACGAAACAAAAAATTTCAAGCAAGAGAGATGACCTTTCTACCATAAAAGATGAATTTTTAATCCAGAAGGACGAATTTTCAACAAAAAAGTTAAATATTTGACCCAAAAGACGACTTGAAAAAAATTGTGGAATTTTCAGCAACATAATCGAACTTGTATCAAAATAGTTAAATTTTGAACGTACTAAAAATAATGTTCAATCAGGAAGGAGAATTTCAAAGAAAATAGTGAAAATTTTCATTCAAAGATGTGAATCTTATCAAAAAATGAATTTTTCAGGAAGTGTTTTAACTTTGAAGTAATTCGTTGAATTTTTGATAAGAAAATTGTTTACTTTCAACAAATAGTTAAGTTTTTAAGAGAAAACATACATCAACTGTAAACCTAATAGTTTATTTTCAAAAAAAAAAAAGATAAATTCTCAGCGGAGCCTGTAATAGTTGATATTTCATCAAAAATAAGATTTCAAGCTAAGAACATTTGAATTCAATTAAAAAGACGAAATTCTAATCAAATAGGTCAATGCTTAACCACTAACGATTAATTTTCATGCAAGCAGCTGCATCTTTAACCAAAAAGGTTGGATCTTGAGCCAAGAATATTAAGTTTCTACCAAAAAAGATGAATTTCCAACTAAACGCCTGAATTTGCAACTAAATAGTTCAATGTGCAACTGAAAAATATAAATTTTCTTTCAAAAATAAAAATTTGTAACTGAAATAATGAATCTTAGAAAGAAATCAAAACAAAAGTTCAACATGCAACCAAATACGCTTGCACCCCGATTTAGTAATTCGCGGTTTAGTAATTCGTAGAGTCGATGACCCACGCAGTTTCCTAACGCACAGGGCGAGATATATTTTTCACCCTAGCCTCGGAATGGCAACAGTACGCGAGTACACAGTCGAGTATATTGCGCAATATTATGCATTTCATTCGGAAATGGTTCAGGCAGCTATGACTACTCACGTTTCGATTCCCCCCGATTCAGTAACAAGGCTATTTGCAGGCACATCCTAACACTGTTACTAAATCGGAGTCCGAGTGTAGTGGAATTTTTAACCCAAAGGATGACCTTTCAACCAAGAAGATTAACTTTCTACGAAAAAGACGAATTTTCAACAAAATAGTTAAATTTTCAATCAAAGAGATTCGTCTTCAACCATGAAAATGATTTTTCAACAAAATAGTTGCATTTTCAAGAAAATAACTTAATTTTCAATCAACTAGTGGAATTTGTAACCAATCGGAATAAATTCTGAACCAAAACTGTAATAGCAGACATTTAACAGAAAATGGGAAATCTTTCAACCAAATATAGTTGAATTTCATTATGGGTTCTATTATTTCAGTTTACATGTAAGCGAAAAAAGATAAAAAAGGGAAATTGGGGATAGAGTGTCAATTTTGAAATATGAAAGTGATTTTAAATTTAATAAGTTATTGAACTAATTACTAATTAAATTAAAAATAATAAATTAAAAAACTAATTACTGTATGAATGACCTCCAAGTAATGAGGAAATAATATCGACAGAAGTAGGGAGTGGAAATGAGGGTGATGTGAGAAAAAGCAAGTCGACAGATTGGTCATAAAAAAAGAGGTATTGATCAAATTAGAGAAGAAGTAGAAGGAAAAAAGGGGGACTTTCAAATTCGTGATTTTTCCATCAATGGAAATGAAAAATCGTCCCACTTCAGTCATTAATCCTGGAAAGAAAGAAATCTTTTCCTTTTTAGTAATGCATTATATTTCCTATACCAAAGAGCATGAATAAACTCTTTTCAGTGAAATGAAAAACTTTTATCCCTAAACGAGCACTACGATTTCTTATATCTCTCTTGCACATAAACCGAGATGGAAAAAAAAATAAACAAGAAACATGAAATTCAATCAGCTATTCTCTCTAAGTATTCAAGAGACGCTTTAGCAGGTTTTCAGTGCATCTAAATTCAAGTGTCGCCTTGGGGTTGAAATTCTGCGCTGTAGGCAGAGGTAGATGCAGAGGCAGAGGCGCTTTAGTAACCGTAGGGCTATATCATGCCAGAAGTAAACATCATAAACTATTCGTAAAGCCGAGGTGCAGGTCGTCGAGACGAGGCTGGCAATATTTGCAAGTCACAGAGTCCCGAGTGAATTATTCCGGAAAAGCTTCAAAGCTCTGCCGGATACTTCACGAATATGGACTGAGAAGTGTAGCTCGGTTGCTGTAACGAGTCATGGAGAGAAGAGAGACAGAAAGACAGGAAACGAGAGAGACAGAGAGAGACAGAGAGTTCACGGGGTCCGAGGTTTAATCTCTCCCCTGTCGTAATCCCCGTGACGACATATACGAGAACGAGGACATCCTACTTGGTTATACATTCCTACATTATTCAAGAACATCCATAGTGAGCACTTCATATGTACATTTTCACATATTTTCAACAAGGGCTCTAAAATAAATATTTAGTTGAAAAAAAGGAAACAATTCCTTCCCTTATGATAGAAAAATATCGAGTATTGTTGAGAGGCACCAGTGCATTTTCAATCAATCAATTTTTGTTTTCATGCTTCCGAATCAATCAGTAATGACAACAAGAAATTAGTCGCTCTGCGTTGTAGGGCACAATGTTTTTTCACCTCTTCCATTCGACCGTCTCATTATTTTCCATCTCTGAGGCTTGTAACTCCTTCGCCCCCTTCCCCTTCCCCTTCCCCTTTTCGTGTCCTTTTCCTCTCCTTTTCCCTTTCCTGTCCCCGTTTCCTTCCCCTTTTTCTTCCCCTCTCCCGTTCCCTTCCCCTGCCACGTTCCCTTTCTCTTTCTCGTTTCCTTTCCCATTTGATCCTCTCATCCTTTTCAATCTCTGAAGCTTGTAACTCCTTCGCCTCCATTCCCTCTCCCTTTCCCTTTCTCTCTCCCGTTCCCTTTATCTTTCTCGTTCCCTTTTCCATTCTCCTTCCCTTTTCTGTCCCCTGCCCTTTCCCTGTCTGTTTTCCTATCCCTTCCCCTTCCTTTTTCTCTCTTTATGTCCCTCCCCTTTTGCTTCTCCCTCTTCGTGTCCCTTCTCATGTCCCTTCCCCTATCGCTCCCTCTTTCCTTTACTCTTTCCCTTTCTCTATCCCATTCCCGTTTCCTTTTCATCTCCCGTTTCCTTTTCATCTCCCGGTTCCTTTTTATCTTCTGTTCCTTTTTCGATTCCCTCTCCCTTTTTTTGTCCCTTATCCTTCCCCTGTCTCTATTTTTGTCCCTTTACCTTTCGATTCTCCTTCCTCTTTCCTGTTCGCTTTCCCATTCCGTTTCCTTTCCGATTCCCTTTTCCATTTCCTTTACCTTCTTCTGTCCCTCCACCTTTCCCTGTTCATCTCGCTTCGACTCCACCTCCACCACCTACACAATTTCTTCCCCACTCCACTTCTCAAGTATTCGAAACTCTCAACTAGTCTCCACTCTTCACTAATCTCCATTTACAGTAATTATTCTTGTTCATTAAACTACCAGCCCTCAATTTCCACCCCTCCCACATCCTTGGCTCAGCGACCCAACTCATCGTTTTCTATTCTATCTCAACCATACCCCTCTTTTCCCCCTACAGAACCCACTCTCATGTTTTGTTTTCGCGAAGTTTGTCTATTTGCTCCGCACCTAAATAATATAATGATTTATATACCAGGATTGCTATAGGTCTGGAAATTACAGCCAGTAAGGGATTTCAAAAATGGTTCAGAAAAGTTAGAGAATGTCACAAGAAACCTGACTAAGTCAGGGAATTTCTAATAAGGTGACGTTAAAGTTAATTTTTTTTTTCAATTTATTTTTTTCTTGTTGGTTGAACATTCAACTATTCCGTTGGAAGTTCGTCATGATCGGTTGGAAATTCATCTACTTTGGTAGAAATCGCACCTTTGCTTGCAAATTTAACTATTACGTTGATATTTCTTAAAAAATTAAAGTATTTCCTTCAAAATTAATGTCTTTGTTATGTTCAAAATTAATTTCATTGTTTGAAAATTCAACTATTAGGTTGAGAATTTCTCTAAAAATTCAAATATTTGGTTGAAAATTTATGTATATTATTAAAAATTAATTTCTTTGGTTGGAAATTAGTTGTTTTTTCAAATTGATAATGAATTTTCTCGAACTACAAATTTAGCTATTACATTTTTTATCGAAAGTTTATCTTGTTTGATATAAATTGAATCTTCATGCTTGAAAATTAATCCTTTTGGTTGAAGATGTAGCTATTTTGTAAAAAATATATTTTATTCAGTTTGAAATTTACTTTTAAATTAGTTAATTTTTGTGTTTCAGGTGAAAATTGCTGTATTTGATTAAAAATTCATCTTTTTGGTGAAATATTATTCTTTTCGGGAATAAATTGATCTTTTTGATTAAAACTTAATTTTTTTTGTTTGAAAACTTATCTATTGTGTTGAGAATTCCTATGAAAATTCTTTCACGGTAGAAGATTAAACTTCTTTGTTGGAAATTAATGTTTCAGACTAAAATTATAACTATTCCACTTTTTATTGAAAATTTACCTTTTTTGATAGAAGCATAATTATCGTGGTTCAAAATTTATCTGTTTGGTTTAAAACATAACTATTTCAATAGAAATCAATTTCATCAGGCTGGAAATTGATTATTTTACTGATTCAACTATTGTATTTTAAGTTTAAAATTGATCAGTTTCAGATAAAAATTCAACTATGTTTTTCCTAATTCATCTTTTTAGTATGAAAGTAATCTAATTAGTCAAAACTTCATCCTTTTTGCTAAGCATTCATTTCTTTGGCTAGCGATTTACCCATTTTGTTGAAAACTCGTCTTTTGAGTAGGAAACTAATCTCAGTAGTTGAAACTTCATCTTTTTTGCTAATCGTCCATTTCTTTGGTTGAAAATTGAATTACCTTCTTTGAAATTTCGTTTTTGCTTATTAGTTAAAAATTTATTTTTCCACTTGAAAACGTAGCTATTTGATTTTTGTTTGAAAATTATTCCTTTTTTAGATCAAAATTCATGTAATTTGTTGCAAATTTACATCTCTTGATAGAAAATGAATCTTTTGCGTTCAAAATTACACTATTTAATTGGAAATTCATTTTTTTGTTGAAGATTCATATTTCAGATAAAAATTTATTTCTTGAACTGGATATTCGAACTATTTTTTTTCAGTGACCCATTGCTTTTTTAAACTTAAAATGTAACTATTTCAGGTGCGCTTGAAATTTACCTTTTTGAGTTCAAAATTGACTTATTCAAAATTACTGGACAACTAATATTTTGGGTTTGCAAAGTTATATTTCAGCATTGAAAATTCTGGTAGTTATTTTTTGGATGAAAATTCAACTATTTTTGTTGATGGACGTTTTTAATTTTTATACCAACTAAATAACAACGAGTTTTTTACAATTCTTGACAAATTTCATTTTCACAATTTTTTGACAGTTTGTCAAAATAATAGCTCTATAGAATTCCATGGACACAAAAATTGTATTGATCCAACTTTATTTCCGTCAAAGCTTCAATTTAAAAAAAGTTTTCTACCATATGTTTTACGAAATTATTGTAAAGTAATAACCTAAAAAGTTCTTCCATATACATGTTAGATAAGTAGAAAACCCGATAATTATCAGACGCGACGTGGGGAGCCTAAGTAGTAAATGTCAATGTTTAGTGAGATCATATAGAAAACCCTCTATGGAAAAAAGTTTCGTATGTTTTTCAGAGCTAAAATCATATTATCAGTCATGTTTGATAAAAAAAAACATACTTTTTTTAGGAAAAAAGTTTAAAGCTTACGAGTGATACTTATTTTGACAATAGCCTTTGTAAATAAATTTCTTCACACTGTCGCTTTTTACCAATTTTTTCATAATTATTCGAATGCTAATAAATAATGGATATATTTTTCTCGGCAAAAAGGTTCCCTACAAGTATTAAATTAATTTTTTACCAAGAAAAACAGAAATTTCAACACACGTGTGTAAATTACAATCAAGAAAGATTTTTTAATAAATGAAGAAAAAATAATTTCATCCAAAATGTTGAGTTTTCAAGCCATAAAGACGAATTTTTGAAAAAATAAAGTTGAATTTACAACCCAAAATACATAAAAAATAGAGAAGCTACATTTTTAGCAGATGATAATTCATTTTAAACAAAAAGAAAACGAATTCTTCAGAAATATTTCTTGAATTTTCAACCAAAGCAATGAACTTTCAAATGAAAAAACCAATGAGTTGAAGTTAAGTGATTTTCAGCTGAAAAATATGATTTTTTAACAAAAAATATAATAGTTCAATTTGACTTAGAGAAATAAGGAATGGATTTTAAACAAAGAGATCAATTTTCTACAAAAAACATGAATTGCCTACCAAATATTTGAAATTTCAATGAAGATTTTGAATTAGAATTAGAATTTAAATTAGAATTTTCAACCAAAGAGGTAAATTAGTCACCAAGACGAAGTTTTAACAAAATACAGAAATTTTGAAACAAATAGTCGAAAATGCAACTGGAGACGATTGATGATCAACTGAACATGCAATAGTTAGATGAATTTTCAACCAAGAAGATAAATCGTCTACAGAAAAATATGAATTTTTTACTTTATTTTGTATTCATTGTTATTCTCAGCTACCCTGAAAAATGAGTTAATGTAATGAATTTATATTATTCGAATTCATAATATTTATTGATATAAAAACAAATGTATTTTTATTATTTTTTTTTATAATGAGGAAAAAACGCATCCTATAGAAAAACAATGTTGTTGATTAAAATTTTATTGAACCTTGTTTCGTTTTTCCAAAAAATTAATTAATTTTCAATGTTATTTTTTACGATTTGAACAAAAAATACGAATCCTACCAAAACATAATCAATAAAAAATTTGTAAATCTTTTTTGAGTGAATAACTTTCGTCTATCAATTTTTTATCGTACCTTGTGTCTTTTTTTCAAAAATTGAATCTTTTTATTTCGAATATTATTTTTCACGACCATAATGAGAACTAAATATTCTACCAAAGATTGATTATTACTCAAATTTGTTGCTCTCCTTTCGGTGAATAAATTTTCGTCTATTCATGTTTTTCTCAGCTTGTGTCTTTTGTAAAAAGGATTTATTTTTCTTTATTTTTGATGTCTTTCATATGAATAAAACAAACACTAAGCGTCTCATCAAAAAGCGATCAAAAAGAAATTTGTAGACCTTTTTTGGCTGCACAATTTTTGTTAAATCATCGTTCCTTGTATCTTGTGTAGTTTCACCGAGAAATGACATTTTTTATAATTTTTTGTGCGATCAAAATTTGAATTTTCGATTCTTCAAGGAAATTCTAAAAGTTGTTATAGGGCTTGTAGGGCTTTGAAAAACTGATGTTTTCTTTCTCTTGAAATTTTTCATGTCGTGCGTTGTTCGCATTTTCCTTTGATTTTTTTATATTTAAAAAATTCTATAACTCGGACAATTTTTTTTTCATTGAAAAAAGTCGCGAGGAAAAATTTTTCGAATTTTCTAGTATTATGAATAACCGCACATGATACATACAGATGTACATACATACATACATACAGACACATTTGTAAAAACCAGTTTTTCGGATTGAACGGGTTTTAAAACGTGGACATTTGACAGATACTGATGGGGGGGGGGGGGCAAGTTGTACACAAATCTAATACCTTCTCAGATGAAAATGTAGAAAAAAGATTGCTCAATTGAAATGATAAATCATGAACCAAAGAAAACATGAATTTTGAAGAAAGTGGTTCTACTGTCAACTCATAAGTAGTTGAATTTAGAACCAAAGAAGAATTATTTTAGAAGAAGAATCCTGGGTATCAAAAATATGGAAAAACTCTCAAGTTTAAAGTTGTGAAGTGATATTTGTCATATTACCTGAACGATACCATTTTTACTGTTATTAAAAAAAAATCTGTAATTTTCATAACAAAATATATAAAAATAAATCGACTTTTTTTAAGAAAAGGTAATTAGTGCGTGCACAGCGCACACAATGTTCTAGTTTACTTGAAAATTTGAAGCAGTAGAGTTGTTATAAATGAGCAAACATTTATAGAAATTCAATTGTATTTTAGAAACGGTGAGAAGCAATCTTGAGAAGAAAATTACATTGAAAAAACATTGTTAAAATAAAAGACTTTTGTTAGTCTTATAATTTTTTGTTACCCGAAATAATTTTTTTTTCGTTTCAATTACATCATCAGTAATATTGCTTTCACGTTTAAAAACAGAGAACAAATATTCTTCGAAAGATCTGAATTTTGGCACGAAAAGCATCTTAAGTGAGAAATCTGACAAAAACTAATGAATTTTGTATCCTCATAGACGAAGCTTTGTAATGGTGACATTTTCTAAAATTTTTATGTTCATCTATTAAACTTTCCTTAGTCTAAAACTGTCTCATACAATGCTCTAAGCAATTGTTCGGATGCGTGTGTGAGTGTGCGTGCGTGTGTGTGTGCGTGTGTGTGTGAATGTCACACTTTCTTGTGAACACGATGACATGAAAACGGTTGTAGATAGATTGAGGAAATTTGGAGGGCTTATTTCCCCCACTAATATCTTGAGACTGACTGAAGAATTTCCAAAAATATTCACTAAATTTTTTTTAGCATTCAATAATATTTTAAAAATCGGTTTTTTAAAGTAAAGCT
Organism: Andricus quercusramuli; assembly: GCA_932178445.1. Taxonomy (NCBI): domain Eukaryota; kingdom Metazoa; phylum Arthropoda; class Insecta; order Hymenoptera; family Cynipidae; genus Andricus; species Andricus quercusramuli. The sequence goes on along the minus strand of CAKNXH010000530.1, from coordinate 285,099 downwards.
TTTTTCATTAGCATAATTCAAAGATGATGCACGAAAATAAAAGATTCCTTGGTTCGAGGCAAATTGATTGACCTACAATATTCATACATTTGATCATAGAGTAGGGAATTTATGGTAATATATAAATGTTGAAAATCGGTTTTTCATAGTGAAACTTTTTTTATTACCATGAGTCAAATTTGATCCAAGAACAGAAAATATGTGTTGATTCAAAACGAATCGATTGACCTATAATATTAATACATTTTATTCAAGAGTAAGGAAACTCTGGTAATGCATGATATTTGAAAATACGGTTTTTCATAGTAATACTTTTTTCATTATCATAACTCAATGTTGATGCAATTATACAGGAGATTCTTTGGCTTGAGACGAATTGATTGACCTACATTGATACATTTTACCAAAGAGCAGGGAATTTATTGTAATTTATATATTTTGAAAATCGGTGTTTTATAGTGAAACTTTTTTTATGACCATAATTCAAAGTTGATGCAAGAACAGAAAAAAATGTGCTGATTCTAGACCAATCTATTGACCTGTGATATTAATACATCTTATTGAAGAGTAAGAAAGCTATGGTAAGGCACAGTATTTGAAAATGCGTTTTTTCTATAGTAAAACATTTTTCATGAGCATCATTAAGAGTTGATGCAATAATATGAAAGATTCTCTGGTTTCAGACAAATCGATTGACCTATATTTAAACATTTCATCAAAGAGCAGTGAATTTATGGTAATTTATATATTTTGAAAATCGGTTTTTTATAGTAAAACCTTTTTTATCATCACAATTCAAAGTTGATGCAACGACAGAAAAGACGTGTTGATTCGAGAGAAATCGATTGACCTACAATATCAATATATTTCGTTGGAGATTAAGGAAGCTATGGTAATGCATAGTATTTGAAATTGCGTTTTTTCCTAATAAGACTTTTTCCATGAGCATAATTCAAAGTATATGCACAGATTTGAAAGATTCTCTGGTTCAAGACGAATCGATTGACCTATACTGATACATTTTATCAAAGAGCAGGGAAGTTATGGTAATTTATATATTTTTAAAATCGGGTTTTCATAGTAAAACTTTTTTTGCTGAAATAATTCAAAGTTGATGCAAGAACAGAGAAGATGTGTTGATTCGAGAGGAATCGATTGACCTATAATATCAATACATCCCATTGAAGATTAAGAAAGCTATGGTAATGCATAATATTTCAAAATACGGTTTTTTATGGTAAAGCTTTTTTCATTAACATAATTCAAAGTTCATGCAATAATATGAAAGATTCTTGGTTCTGACAAGAATCGATTGACCTATATTGATACATTTCATCAAAGAGCTGGGAACTTATTGTAATTTATATATTTTGAAAATCGGTTTTTCATAGTAAAACTTTTTTTATGGCAATAATTCAAAGTTGGTGCAACAACAGGAAAGACGCGTTGATTCGAGACGTATCGATTGACCTATAATATTAATACATACATTTTATTTAACAGTGTAGGAGCTACGGTAATGCTTAATATTTGAAAATACGGGTTTTTTATGGTAAAACTTATTTCTCCAATATAATTTACAGTTGATGCAAAGATATAGGAGATTTCTTGGTTCGAGACGAATCGATTGAACTACATTGTTACATTTTATCAAAGAGTAGGAAAGTTGTGGTAATTTATATATTTTGAAAATCGTTTTTTTATAGTGGAACTTTTTCCATTAACATAATTCAAAGTTGATGCATGAACAGAAAATATGCGTGGATTCGAAACGAATCGATTGACTTATAACATTAATACATACATTTCATTTAAGAGTGCAGGAGCTACGATAATGCTTAATGTTTAAAAATACGGGTTTTTATAGTAAAACTTATTTCTTCAACATAATTTAT
>CAKNXH010000530.1:256007-283194 GCA_932178445.1 Andricus quercusramuli | reverse complement strand
TTAATGTTCGAAAATACGGGTTTTTATAGTAAAACTTATTTCTTCAAGATAATTTATAGTTTATGCAACGATATAGGGGATTTCTTTGTTAGAGACGAAGCGTCTGACCTACGATATTAACACATTTTATTGAAGAGTAGGAAAGTTATGGTAATTTATATATTTTTCGAATCGATTTTCATAGTAAAAACTTCTCCATTCTCATACTTTAAAGTTGATAGGAGAATAGAAAAGTTGTGTTGTTTCAAGATGAATGTGTTGACCTATGACATAGATACATTTTCTTGAAGAGTAAGGAAGCTATGGTAATGCATATTACTCGAAAACACGGTTTTTCATAGGGAAAATTTTTTCTTTAACATGATTCAAAATTGAACCAACAACGGAAAAGATGCCTTCATTCGTGGCAAATCGATTGATCTGTAATATCGATACACTTTACTTAAGATCAAGGAAGTTAGCTCATTTATAATATTTGAATCATTTGTTTCAAATGGAAAAACTTTTTTCATAAACATAATGCAAAGTTGACGCATGAATAGAAAAGATTTTTTGATCATAAATTTTTCAATGGAATAATTCTGACAATTTTTGTAAAGAAATCATTAAGCTTGGTAAGGGATAGCCACAGAACTTTTCCCTTCCCTTTTCCAGCTCGAAAAATTATCATTTCGAATACAAATTTTGATTTGCCTGATCTGTCGTTGTATTTAAAGAACTTTTTGTATTATTTTGTGATTTTTTATTTTTTTTTAAATTTCTATTTTTCAATTGATCAAAATAAAGACTTTGGTTTGTCTATTATTGAAAAAAATAACTAATGCTTTCCCTATGAGGAAGCGAATACATTTGCTCACATAAAGCAAAGTGCTCGTGAAATGAGCACCACATAATTACAAATCCAAACAAAGTGGAAACACTAGAACGAATTCACAGCTAGTTTGAAAGTGTATGACTGTTTAATGGAATTTGGATATTAAAAATGCGGTTTGAGCAATTGCAGTCCAATACCTCTTTTATTAAAAACGTCAGTCTCTTGCTTAGAAAATTTCTTGGTTTATATATCGCAAATGTTCAGACACTGAGTTTCTTTTTAATCAAGCTGTTTGGGAAACGATCAATCATCGCGCGATGAAAACGATCAGTCACGTTCGTTCGAATTATCGACGACGTGTCGTAGTTCTAAAACATACGAGAAGTAACTCATTTTGAATTTTATGGAATTGAAAACAAACTTATAATCATGTTTGTATTCTTACTCAATTTATCAAATTTGAATTTTCAATATACATTTCATAAATCAAAATCTAAAGTACTTTCTAGACTATATTTTATTTTTGATGAAAAACAACTTATAATCCTGTAATAAAATTTAATTTTTGAATATAAATTTCACAAACAAATATAAAGTACTTTTTAAATTATGTTTCTTTCGAATTGGGAATAAACTCAATATCCTGTTTATTTTTCAACTATAATTATAGAATTCAATCCTTAAATATAAATCCTGTTTATTTTTCAACTAATTTTATGAAACTTAAGCTTTGAATTCGAATTTAAAAAAAAATCTCATGTTCTTTTGGAATCATATTTCATCTTAATTGAAACCCAAGATATAATCCTGATAAGCAAATCATAAACTATATTACCTTTCAATCTAAGACAAACTTATCCTGTTTATGCTTTTACTGAATTTGTGAAATTCAAACATCAACCATCAGTTTCACCCAATAAATATATAAATTTCTCGTCAAATCACATTTATTTTTAATTAAAAACAAACATTTACAACTGTTATTTGAAAACAGAATTATAATCCTGTTCGTTTTTCTACTAATTTTATGAAACTTATACTTTGAAATTAAATTTAACAAAAAACAATCTGAATTTCTTTTCAAATTACATTAATTTCTAATTGAAAACAAAGCTGTGATCATATTTATTTTCCTACTGAATTTATGAAATTTAATCATTGAATGTAAATTTCACACAAAATGTACAGAGTAATCTTTAAATTATGATTCCTCTGAACTAAAATCCAATTTATAATCTTCTTTGTTTTTATACTGAATTTATGAAACTTAAACTCTGAATTAAAAAAAAAAATCGAAAGTAGGTACTTTATAAATTATACTTCTTCATCATTGAAAAAAAAGTTATAATCCAGTTTGTCTGCGAATTGAATTTCTCAAATTCACACTTTGGATATAAAATTAGATTTATTTTTAATTAAAAATGAAATTATAATCCAGTTTGTTCTCCTACTGAATTTATTGGACTTTAAATTTAAATTTGAATGTCACAATGAAATCCAAAGTACGTTTTGAAATTATATTGACTTTTAATTGGAAAAGACTAATAAATGAGTAGATAAATAAATACATCAATATTGAAAATAATATAATGAAGGAATGTATATTTTCCTACTGAGTATATGCAACTCAAAGTCTGAATTTCACCAAACCATATAACATAGTATATATATAGTATAATAGTCTTTTTGGGTTAAACATTCAACTATTTTAGTAGAAAATTCAACAATTTGATTAAAATTTTGTATCCTTCTCTATAAAAAAATCATCTTTTAGTGCAAATTCTACTCTCCTCGTAGAAATTTTATCTTTTTGTTGGTTATAAATGCAATACTTTGCTTGAAAATTAATTTTCATTGGTTGACGATTCAACTATTTGGTTGGAAATTTGTTTTTCATGGTTGAGTCCAACTGTTTTTGTTAAAAAATTGAAAACTCTCTTGGTAGAAATATCAAATGTTACATTTTTTGATAAAAATGAATTAACCTTATAAAAAATTAATTAATTTTGGCCAAGAAATAAATTATTTCAGTTGAAAATTTAAGTCTTTCATTTTTGTTTACAATTTACCCATTTTCGTCGTGAATTCAAGCATGCAAAATCGATGTTAAACTATTCTGTCAAAAATACACTTTTTGGTTGAATATTTATCATTTTATTTGAAAATTTAACTATTTTCTTGAAAATTCCCTTTTTTGGTTGGAAATTATTATTTTTGGTAGAAATTTCATCATGTTCAGCTAAAAAGTCAACTAGTTGCTTTTAAGTTTAACCAGTTTATGAAGAATTGATTATGTTGGTTGAAAATTCATCACTTTAGCTGAAAGTTGAACTACTTTGTTAAAAAATAATTTTTTGGTTCAAGGTTCATCTCTCTTGTTAAAAATGTAACTCATTTTTGTTAAAATTGCAACTATTTATTCAGAATGCACTACTTCTGCTTGAGAATTTTACTATTTGGTTGAGAAATTTATTATTTTCAAGTCAAGAATTAATTTTTTGAACTGAAAATTCAATAATTTTATTTTGTTTGGAAAATAATCTTTTTTGTTGGAAGTTCAAATGTGTGATTAAAAATTAATCTATTTTTTTATATTAATCAATTTTTTCGGAAATTCAGCTTTTTTAAGAAGTCATATTTTTTGGTCAAAGATTCAACTTCTTGGTAAGAAGTTAAACTTTTTGGTTAAAAATCAATTTTTCATTGAAAATGTTCTCTTAGCTTGAATGTTGGATTCATTTTACAAAAATTCATTCTTTTAACGATGCACTGTTTTATTTAAATGTGCAGTTGCTGATTTTTGACACGAAAACCACCATATACGAAAATGTGTTTAAAATAAAACTATTTTTTTGGAAATCCTCTTTTTTGTTTTGTTCAGAAATATTTTTTTTCATCTGAACGTGTAGCTATTCCACTTTTGGCTGCAAATTTTGTTCTGCCAAGTTAAAAATAATACTGTTTGTTAGAAAATGCGTATTTAGTTAGGTATGGGTCTCGACAGTGAAGGTACGTGGGTTAGCATTTGCAGATGATAAGGTTGTTAAGGCAGAATCAATCGAGGTCTTGCAAAGAATGTTGATAATTAATTCCACTGTTTTGCAGAAAAGTAAACTTGAAAATTAACTTTTTTTTTGAAAATTCATATGTTTGGTCAAAATTCCACAACTGTAGGAATAAATTAAACTATTTATTTGAACATGAACCATTTTGTTTAAAATTAATTTTTCCAAATATATTTTTAATGAATTGTGATAGGTGATGTTCGGATTAAAGAATTGTTTTTCTACTCGATGGGCTGTGTGTACTTTGGGTCGTTGAAAGAACTAGGGGAAGCTTCCTCGGCACCCTTCATCAAAGAGGGTTGAATGAGGCGCTATTTTGAAACATAAAATGTTTCAGCATGGCTACAGAAGGGTACTATAGATACCGCAGAAATTTCACGTAATTTGCATTCCACACTTCAAATTATGACGCCACAAATTCTATGGAAGTGTTGCAAAATATTGTTTTTTAAAACTGGTATTCAATTAATTTTGAAATAGATTGTTAAAGTTCTATTATATATGTTACGTCCCGAACATTTGATAATTGGAATTATTTATAATAAATAGATTATAATTATTGATAGTAAATATAATGTAATTATAAAACACTTTGGTTATATTTTTCCATTTTCCATGGTCGACCATAACTTTTTCCTATTATTGTCCAATACAAATGAAAAAATACAATACAAGAAAAAAAAACTCTGAATAAATATTGGTATTTTTTTTAATTTCAATGCTTCTTATATTTACTTCATAATGATTATTTGTTTGTAAAAGAAAAAAATAATATATTCAATAAAAATACTGATCTTCTGTACAATGCCTTGAGGTTGAAATTTTGATAAAATAATTAGTTTCTGTATATTTCTTTGAAAGATTAATATAATGTACGAATTTTTTATAAATTCATGATGAATCTTAGAAATAAATAATATTTGAAAAATTGTTAATTGCACTTAATGATATAATTAGTGGCACAATAAGCATTATAGCTTTATAGAGCATTATAAAAAGTTAAGGGTTTTTTTTTAATTCAACTGCTCTGCAGGAAATTAAACTATTTTGTTAAAACTTAACTTTTTTGTTGAAAATACATATTTTCAGTTATAAATTTAACTATCTTGGTAGAAAATAAAACTATTCATTTAAAATTGAACATTGTTTTTGGAAATCCTCTTTTTTGTTTTGTTCAGAAATATTTTTTTTTCATCTGAAAGTGTAGCTATTCCATTTTTGGTGGCAAATTTTATTCTCATAATATTTTGTTAGAAATTCTTCTATTTGGGAAGAAAAAAATCCTTTTTATTTACTATTCATCTTTTTGTAAAAAAAATTTTATTTGTAAATTTTTTGTTTTGATTAAATCACTTTTTTGATAATCTAATATAAAGGTTCTACTTTCTTTCAAAAATTGATATTATTCCCTTGGAAATGCAACTATTTCATAAAAAATTCATCTTTCATAATTGAAAATTTAATTTCTCGTTCGAAATTATTTTTCCGTGTTTTAGAGTTTTCTGAAAAATCGACTACTTAGCTTGAAAAGTAAACAATTTTGTAAAAAATTCATCCATTTGGGTACAAAATTGACCTTTTTTTTAAGTTCATCCAGTTAGTTTGGAATTCAACTATTTTTTTAGAAATTCGAATTTCCAATTCTTTACAAATGTTTTGTCTTTTTTGAAAATACTGTCACTCTGTTATTTCACTTTTACGAATTAATTAAAATATTATTATTGGGGTGGTCGAAGGAAAGATCTTTTTCTCGAACATGTGCTGTGTTAATTTCTTCTTTGTATAAGATTAAGACTCTCGCTTAGAAATCAATCACTTTGGTTAAAAAGTGAACTATTTTGTTGAAAATTTGTTTTTTCAGTAAAGAATAAATTTTTAAATTAAAAATGTAATCACTTCAATCATTAATTGAAAATTTATTTAGTTTAGTTAGTAATTCAACAATTTGGTTGAAAATTCATGTCATTCACTAAAATGAAAATTGGTAAAAAATTCTTTTTTTTTTCGTCAGAAAAATATTTTTTTTTTCGATTGTAAATGTAACGATTCTATTTTTGATGACAAATTTATATTTTTGAGTTGAAAATCTAGCTATTTGGTTACAAATTCATGTGTTTTGTTGAAAATTTGTTCTTTTCGGTAGAAAATTGAACTTCTTCCATAAAAGTGCATTCTTTTCTTCTTGAAAATTTTACTATTTGGTTGAAAATTAATCTACTATTTTGTTACAAAGTATTCCATTGAATTAAAAAATTGAAATTTTTGCCGAAAATTTGTCCTTTTGTTTGAGGATTCAATTATTCGTATTTTTTTGATTGATCTTAACTGGCTTTTATTTCAAATTAAGTATTGTTATAATTATTGGTTTAAAATGTACCTTTTAGTTGAAAATTCATCTATTCCAATTGACTTCATCTCTTTGGTTGAAAATTTAATTAGTTTGTTTTACATTTTTCTCTGGCAATTAATTTTTTCACTAAAAATTTAACTGTCTACTTTTTAATGAAAAATGAATATGTTTTATTGCAAATTCGTCTTTTTAGATGAACAAATAATCTGCTTGGTTAAAAATTCAACTATTTGGTAACCTTTAACCGGCATACTTCCTGTATGGAAGGTAAATGGCACACTCGATCATGGAAAGGTGTCTAATAATGACTTTCTTCGACAAACAAAGTATGGATCTCGAGACAGTGATGGTACGTGGGTTAGCGTTTGCAGATGATGAAGTTGTTATGGCAGAGTCAATTGAGGACATGCAAAGAATGTTGAGCTAACTGAATATAAGCATGAAGAACATATGGCTTCAATTTAACGCAAATGAAACAGAAATTATGGTTTTTCAAGGAAATTATGAGAAAAACAATATGAAACATTAACCTAAACGATGAGAGAATAGACGAAGTTGATAAATATGTATATATCAGTATTCTATTCACTAATGGCGGAAGGATAGATGCAGAGATATATAGGCACATAAACGAGGATAAAAAGGTTATCGGTAGAGCAGGATCCATTTTTAGAAAGTATATCAGATAAAGATAAAGGGGCAATATATAATTGCAGTTTCGTCATTCAAATGCCGTGTTTGCAACTTCACCTTACACTTGTAGCGGAGAAGTATTGTAGAATTCCAAATTTTTCAAGCAGTTTTTACAAAATAGGATAAGAGTAAAATTGAGCGTAAAATTGAATGGTAAAACGCTAACGGACACAATCACTGGTGAGACAATTGTGAAAAAATGTAGTATATATGAGACACTATTTAACAAGAGTAAAAGTAATTTGTAGAGATGGTTTGAACATCTTGAGAAAATCACAGATGAACGACTGACGAAAAAAGTTTATCGAGGAAAAGTTAATGGCAGCTTACCTAGAGGCAGACCAAGGACAGAATTGTTGGAATGTGTCAGGACAAGAAAGTGTGGCGACAAATAGTTCATTTATTTGGTTAAAAATTCGACAATTTTGGTAAAGAATAAGTTTTGGTTGAAAATTCAGGGAATTCTAGATTTTAGATTCTAGAGTCATCCTATGGAACCATGATTAAGCCTCAGAGATCCGGGGCATTTTTAAGAGTTTTTACCTTCAAGAAACGTCTAAATATTTACGAATATTGATTAATATATTTTTATTTCTAATTTTTCGTTCGTGACAGATCTGTATCATAATCAATAACTAAATGTTAGCTGAAAATTATAGCAGTAAACTATTCTATATAGTCACAAGAAATTCGTTAAATTAATTTAATGAAATTATGAGAGCCCTTAATGTTCGAGAATCCAAAATAGGAGAAAAAAGAACAACAAAGTTGTATGAACTTTATTGAATGACTTCAGGATCAATTATATTGAAACTTAACAAAAATGTTAAAATCCGCTGAATTCAATAGAATTTAGTCAAATCAGAAGAGTTAAAGCCAATTCAAGAGAATTTCAAAAAATGCAAAAGAATTCAGGGTGATTAAAAAACACTTGAAATCTCTGAAATCCTACTAATTTCTGAGCAAACGAGTGAATAATGACTACAAAAAAATTGAAGAGAATTCAAGTGAATTGGAAAATTCTTTAAAATCCGAAAAATCCATTTATTTCAGTAGAAATTAAGTGAATTTTGAGGAATTCATAAGAAATGAGAAGAATTCGATGAAATTTATGAAAATTCCAGTTAAATTTAAAAAACAATTAAGCGAATTGGAAACAGTTCAAAAATATGAGAAAATGTATTGAGTTAAATTTGAGATGAGTTTTAAAAAGATTAGAGAGAATTTGAAAAAATGAAGTATAAATGAAGAAATCAGACAAGGAAAAGTTACATTTCTTTTCAGTACCGCGAAATTTAAAAATGGTGTCACTCTTAATTGTAAATTTTGAAAATTAAAAGCTCTTCATTGTTGAAGATTTCCAATTTAAAGTTTAACAATTTTGAATATTTAAAATTGAAAATTATTTAATTTTAACGATTTGCAGTTTAAAATTGTTCAATTTTAAGATGTATATGTATGTATTAATTGTAAGACTTAAAATTTTGATATTTATTAATTGTAAATTTTTAAAACTACAAACTTTTCAATTTTAACCCAATTTTAATTTTTTAAATTATTCAAATTGCAAGATTTACAGTTTGAAAGCATATACTTTTGAACGCTTTTTTTGTTGGAATGGTTCAATTTTGAATATTTACTATTGATAAGTCCGAGGAGAAGTTCTCAAGTTTAAAGAAGTATAAATAAAAATTCTTAAATTTTGATGATTTTTAGGGACGAATGAAAAATCCGGAAAAATAAAATTGCTGACACTGTAAAATTTACGAAGGGGAAAATTCCCAAATAATAAAAGTCCCAAACAATAAAATGTCCAAATAATAAAATTCCCAGATTGGAAAATACACGAATTATGAAATATCCAAACTAGAAAGTTCCCGAATATAAACAAAATAATCTTTTTTAAATAAAACAAATTTTTAATTATAATGTAGTTTTAATTTTGTAATTCGGTAAGCTTCTGGCGGGAACTTTATCATTCGAGAATTTTCAAGTTCGGTAGTATTATAAACTGTCGTGAATTTCATTATTCTTGAATTTTCCAATTCAATTAACATTATAAACTGCTTAGAAATTTTATCATTTGGGAATTTCAATATTTGTGAATTTCATAATTCGAAAATTTTATTATTCTGAAATTTGAGTCCAGAATTTTCCGATTCGGGAATTTTACAATGTTGGGAATTTTATTTTTCGGGATTTTTCAGCATTTTTCAGTCGTCCCGATTTTTATAGTCAAAGAACAAATTTCCAATTCTAAATTTTTTAAAATAAAGAAATTTCAAATGTGAAGTATATATATTACAGAATTAATAATTGTAATACTTAAAACTTGCATAATTTTCAATTGTCAATTAAAAAAATTAGAAACTCCTGAATTTTAATGACTTACAATCCAAAATTCTACATTTTTGAAGATTTACAATTGTAGATTCTTTAAATTTTACGATTCGCAGTTTAGATCTATTAAAGTTTAAACATTTATAAATAAAAATTCCTCAATTCTACTGATTTTTTAGGACAGAGTGTCACTTGCATGATAAGATTTATTTATAATCGTTACGGTAAATTTGTAACGTTTTATTTTAACATATAATCATTTTTATACAAATTTAACCTAGTTTTCTTTATTTTTCATAGAAAACTATAAAAAACTCTATATAGTACCTAGAAACTTGGTATTGATTATATAGTTTGAAATATATATATATATATTATTTTCATTTATTTTATAGAAAATGGTACTAAACAAATGAAAATTATATGTAATATCAACCTCGTCTCTTGCCTCCAAGTTTCTCTATTTTCCAAATTAACTTTTTCATGCAGAAATCAAGTAAAAAAATTTAACAATTATTTTTGTCCAAAATAAATCAATCAGTTTTTGATTTTTTGTTCTTTGAATATAAACAAATTTGAGGCAAGAAACGAGGTTGATAGGAGTTTTAATGCTTTAGAAATCAATTTTTAAATACGGAAATTTTTCTCCCCAAAAGGTTAACCTTATATTCAATATCAAATAATAAATATACCTGTCAAACTCACTGAGTTTACTGGAATTTAATTGAAAAAATAAAATCCCCAAACAGTCAATAATATTACTGCAATTCAAAATTCCCGGCAGTTAATAATATTACCGAATTTGAAAATTCTTGACAGAAAGTGGCCGAATTATAAAATGTCTGAATTAGAAAATTCCCGAATTTAGACAATTGATTTTTTTTCAAATGAATATTATTTATTTGTTTATTAAGAATACAATTATCAAATATTTCTGTTTAAAAAATATTTGATGTTTAAAGTTTCTAAAATTATTGTTTGAATTTAAAATAAAAATATTGGAATAAAAATTTTGAGGACTTAAAAATCGCGAAAAATAAAATTCCAGACTCTGCCCAAATAATGAAATTCACGAATTGGAAAATATTTCCATCAGGAAACAAATTATTTGCAATGTTTAAAGTTTCTAAAATTATTGTTTAATCTTGAAATAACAATAACTGAAAAATATATATTTCTGGATGAAAATTGTCTTCAAGTATTGTTATTTTGAATTCAAACAATAATTTTAGAAACTTTGAAGAAGAAAAATATATATTTTTGTAATAGAAATATTTTTTATAGTATTTTTAAGAAGTTGATGATATTTATTGAAAAACAATTTCTTTATTGTTTCGGGAGTTTTATAATTGGAGAATTTTCCAGTTCGGATATTTCATAATTTACTTATTTTCTATCGGGAAATTTAAAATTCGATAATATTGTAAACTGTCGGGAATTTTCCATTTTGGTAATATCCTAGACTGCACTGGAATTTCATTATTTGTGAATTATATTATTCCGTAATTTTATTATAAGATTTTTCAGTCGTCCAGAATTTTCAGCAAAAAATATATTTATTCAATAATTGTTATTTTGATTTCAAACAATATTTTTATAAACTTTGAACAGGAAAAGAATTTTCGGTAATTTTAAATTTCGGTAATATTATAAACTGTCGGGAATTTCCTATTTCGGCAATATCATAAACTGTTCGTGAATTTCATTATTCGGGCATTTTTCAATTCGGAAATTTTATTCCAAATTAAAAAATTTTATTATTTTTCAATTTCCCAATTCGGGAATTTGACAGAGTTATGAATTTTATTTCTTAGGGGTTTTCAGTCGTCCAAAAATTTCCATCCTAAAATATATTTTTTAAATAATTTGTATTTTGAATTCAAACTATAATTTTAGAAACTTTGATCAGGAATTTTTTATTTCCTATGAGTTTTTATAATTCAGGAATTTTGCAGTTCAAATAAAATCATTAGACATTTTTTAAGAATTTAATAATTTAATTGCATAGCTTTTAGAAAATAAACAATAATCTCTAAATACACTTATAGTGAAAACCCATTTTTTTCTGAGTTTAAAAAAAAAAAGTTTTGTCCCCATCCAATTGGTATTATTGTTTATCCCTCAGCTTGCATACATCTCTGATTTAACCCGCTCAAATTGAAATACCTGATAGAATATACTTAAATTTCCATAAATAATATCTCAATACAAAATATTATCTACAGTAAAAAATTAAGATTTTCGATCGGCAATATTTTTGATAAATATAAATTCAAATTTTTGGCGAATTTATTTATTAATACATTTTGAACTGTAATTTTTCGTTTGTGACAGCTTTATATCGTAATAAATAACCAGAAGCTAGTGATAAATGATAGAAGTAAACTATTGTAGATGGCCAAACTAAAGTTGAATTAATTGAATAAGATTATTTATCAGATAATCAAGGAACAGTGTAGCTCATTGCAAATCGTAGGTCGTAAATTAATTTATCTAATATGTCGATTTCTTGACAGGTCAATATACATAATTCATCGGGGCAATCAATTTTAGGTGGTATAAAACGAGGTGCATTTTTAACTCTTACGTCAAAATTCAACTAGTTCAATCAGTATGATGGCGAATTTTACTCTTTCTTCTTTCCTCGTTTTGGTTCTCGTTTCCCAAGGTATGTTGAAAGTGAACATATTTGAATCTGAAAAAGTGGTATAACGAAATTTTTCGAAAATCTTGCACTTATTATTTCTGCGAATACAGATCCTAAATTATCTACTTCAGTGAGGTGATTTTTGACTCACCCTTCATCCTCTAATGACAATTTGGGACATTTCGATTAATCTCACCTCAAAATTCAACATGGAAATTGTTTGAGAATACTTTTAATTAAATTTTATAGCGATTTTTTTTTTCTTTCTAGAACAATGGTATAATTTATATATGAACTTAGACGATAGATCCACTTAACTGATTAGCAGCAATCCATAAAGGAGGTTACTAATTTTAGGGCAGGTTTATTATGTTTCCTGATGATAAATTTTAAGAATTTTTTAGAGTTTTTCGAAAGATGGCCCCTCTTTTCTTCTTCTTTTGAACAATTTTTTTGAAGAAGCTTTCCCTTTTTCTCATTTTTTGTGTGAATAATATTGAACTGAATTAACAGAACTCAATAAAAAAATCTAACTATTGTTGATTAAAATTTTTTTTCTTAATTCTACTATTAAATTTTTGTTTTGGAACTCATCTTGCTTGGTTCCAAATTGAAATGTGCGGGTAAATATTAAAAATTTTTTTGGAAATGCAACTATTTTATTAAATGTCATCATTTTGGGTCAAACATTCAACTGCTTGATAGAAAGTTGACTACTTTGTTAATAATTCATCTTTGTGGTTTAAGATTGATCTCTTTGGTTGCAAATCCAACTGTTTTATTGAAGATTCAATTTATTTTTGTTTGAAAATTAATTTTTCAACTGAATATTCAACTATTGCATTTTTTGTTAGAACTTTATTTCGCTTAAAATTCAAGTATTTAGTTGGAAGTGCATGCTTTTTAGTTGAAAATTCGAGTGATCAGTTGAAAATTCATGTCTTTTTCTGATAATTAATGTTTCTTCTAGAAAATTAATCTTCAATAAAAAATCAACAATTTGGTTGAAAATCCAACAGTTTGTCTGAATGTTGACCTTTTTCCTTGGAAATTATTATTTTTCAAGATTCTTTATTTAAATTGAGCATCTCTCTATTTGGTTGAAAATTGAACCATTTTGTGAAAAATGTGTTTCTTTTCTGGTAAAGAATTAATTTTGTTCACTGAAAATGCAACTTTTCTATTTTTGGCTGAAAATTGATGTTACAAATTAAAAATTGATCTTTGCTGATTGGAAATTCAAGTATTTTGTTCAAAATTCTTCCTTGTTAATAGAATAATTATTCTGTTTGTTTTAAAATGCATCCTTTTTGGTTGAACAATGATTCTGTTCTGGTCGAGGATTTATCCATTTTATTGAAAAATCGTCTTTTTGTTTGAATTAAAATGTTTTTGTTTTGAATTAAAAAAAAAAAATTGTCAATATACCAACCAATATTACATGTTTTGTTGATAATTAATCTTTTATTATTTAAAAATTAAACCTTTCCTAAATATAACTAGTTAGCTAAAAATTAACTTTGTTGTTGAAAATTCATATTTTTAGATGAAAACTCAAACTACTGTGGTAGAAAATTAAACTTCCGATTTGAGAATTCAATATTTTGTTGGGAATTCGTTTGTTTCTGACTAATCTTTTCCCGGAAAATGTACCTAGTCGATTTTTGATTAAAAATTTCTCCTTCATAAGTTGAAAATTCAACTATTTGCGAGAAAATTCATGTATTTTGTTGAAAATTTGTTCATTTGGGTAGAAAATTAGCTTAATTCAAGTGGTTGAAAATTCGTTTTTTTTTGTGACAAATTGTTTGTATAAACTGAAAATTCAAAGATTCCACTTATCGATAAAAAACTTCTGTTTCCGTTGATAATTTAAATATTTTCTTGTAAATCCATCTTTCTTGACTCGATATTAACTTCCTTGTTGAAAATTCTTTTTTTTCGGATTGAAAGTTCAGTTTTATAAAACATTCGACTTTTTTTGGCTTGAAAACTTAATCATTTGGTTCAAAATTCCTCTATTTGGTTCAATTCTTACTGATTAAAAATAAAAATTTGTTTTAGTTGAAATATCAACTTTTACATTTTTGTTTGAGAATTCTTTTTTTTCAACACATATTGTAATTGGAGTAAAAAAATTCATAGATTTGAAAAAAATTTTAATTTATATTTTGAAGTTTATACATTTCAAATTTTTACTAGAAACATTGCGATCATAAAGCGTTCACAATTTTTGAAAAATTTGCATTTGTAAAACTTAAATACTTCTGCTTTAATAGCTTCAAAATTATTATAATTTGCACCTTCAAGCTTTCGGGTAAAAAAATAGATTCACAAACGACCTGTTGATCTTAAAACCTGGAAAATTTTTAACTTTGCAAATCAAAATTTTACTTCAAACTCTTTGAAAATTTTGAGATTTGAGAAGAATTTGAAGATTTGACAAAAACGTGAAGTAGTGCTTTTATTTTTTAGCGCTTCTATTAAGTTGATATAATTGACAATTTGGAAAAGTAAGAACTGGAAGATTTTCGTTTTAAAAATGGCAAATAAAGAATTTTCAATTTAAAAAAATGATTTATATAAATTTCAAAATTCGGATATTTTCTACATTCAAAATCACATTTCCAGTTTTAATGTTTTGAAGATTTTTATTTTTTTTTTAACATCATATTTTTTAATTGTGGAACTCATTATATTTTAAAGAAGATATATTTTGTATTTATAATATGAATTTGGAACTGTCAATGTATCAAAGTCGCTCAAATATTTTCCCCAAGCTCGTAATTATCAACCTGTTTACGCAGGCTGAAAATTTAATGAGACTTAAACTTCCTCTCGTAAGAACTCTAAATTATTAATTAGCTTCCTTATGGGGAAAATACTCTGATCCTGAATAGTTGAGCGACTCATCAACTCTTCGTGAGTTTGAAAATTAATTATAAATTCTTACTTTGTAAATTGCACTTGAACTCTAGCTTGAAAGGAACTAAATTAAAAGTATATTAGGCTATGTTACTCGAGAACTAATCAGGTTTCTCCAACTTGTTCGTCTCTCTAAAAATGATTATTCTAGAATAATTAACTATAATAATTTACAAATTCAATCACCAGTTCTGGTACTAATTTAAAAATTCCTAAATTTGGAAGAAAGTCTATAATTGTTTAATTTTTAACGTTTCAAGTTTTGATTTATTCATTTTGATAGCTTTTAATTTGAAATCATGTAATTTTCAAGGTATTCAAAATAATTAAACACTTAACACAATTAATTTTTTTTGGTACAGAAATCCTCTTGCTGTAGTCTAAAAAAATCGCTTTGAATTTTACTTGAGACTACATGATATAATAGATACCTGATAATAATTTGTATTATTTAAAAAGCTTTTATAATTCCAAATTACGATTACAATTTTCAATGCCAAATTTGGAAAAAGTTTAAATTTCACGGGCTTGAAAATAAATTGAAAACTTCATGATAAGCCTTTTGGAACTGAACCAGAAAAAAAAATTTTTCTGAATCTTCGGTTTTATATTGAAGTATTTACTACCTGGATTAAACAAAAATTCAGGTTGGACAGCCTGAGTTTTTCAAGTTCTAATGTTCTGGATAAATGTTTTTTAACCGAGAAAAAAGAAGAATTTTTGTAGAGGGCACCTCGAATATCAGACACCTGAGTCTCGATAGATGAACAATCTTGTGGGTTGACAGAAAATAGCCTTGTTCGTATAGCACGTACAGCGAAACGTAAACAGTCAGGGCCGCCTGAACCGTTTCCATAATATTACGCAATCTACTTGACTGAGTTGTAGTGCATGCGTCCCTTCAGAGGCGGAGTCGCAACCGTCTCTCGCCCTGCCCCTGAGAAACTGTGGGAACCAGCAATTCTAGGAATTCATATAACGCGTGCGATCGCGCGTTCAAATAGTGAGACTCTGGTGTAATTGTATAACTTGCCATGTGATGAGTGGGTCACGTGACCAGATTCCCACCTTACCAGCACTTTTTTTTATTTTCTAACTCATTTTCGCATAAAGTGCCACATCAACTTGAAAATTTATGATACTAAATAAAAAGCACTAAGAAAGGTGGGTCTCGTGCTGAATTCTTGGAATTATGAAAAAAGGCTTTTTCGTGAATAGTTTTTTTTCTTGTTTTTTTCATGAGTATTAAAATTTAGGACCAGAGCCAAATTTCTTAGTGCTTCCCATTTATTATCACAAATTTTCAATTCGATGTGGCTATTCGTGCGAAAATGAGTAAAGAAATAAAAAAAGTGTCGGTAAGGTAGGAACCTGGTCACGTGACACACTTGTCAGATGGCCTTGGAAAAAAAATTTGAAAAAATTTTGGAAGTGAATTTTCAAGCAGAATATTTTTACCTGAGCTCTCAAGCCCCTGCAATATTTTCAATCAACTTTAATTACAATCTGAGCATACACAAACGACACATAATTTGTTTATTGTTCAAGAAACGTTATGAATCATTTTTATAAGCAAATATACCCTCTCTTCTCTCGAAGTTCAAAAATGTTTAATATCTGATATTTACCATTGTTATAATTAAATCCAGTTAAGTAATGGAAAGTATTTATTAATTTTCCACACCCGGGAAATATAAATATGAATAAAATGTTTTTGAAATGCTGGCCAAAATGAAAAATTACTGATTTTATCATACAATTTGACGCACTGAAAAAAAAAGTAAAAACTATTCTTTTACCTTAATTTTTAACCCCCTTTTTTAAATAATTCCTCTTTTTTTGCCGTCCAAAAAAAAACAAAAAAAAAACGAAAATCTGGCAAAATATTACAATTTTCAAACAAAGAGATACATTTTTTTGTAAACTAATGAAAAAAAGATTATAATAATTATGACACTCATCTCCCGAGATCGTATTATTTTACTAATCTGGTAAATTTTGGCACTTTGTTAAATCTTTGAAACAAATATAATTGAGGAAGTTGAAAGCTGATTATTGATTATTGTCGTCTGTTTTAGTTCAAGAAAAGAAATATAAATATTAAGAAAATGTGTTTGAATGTATTGAAAGATATATTATAGAAAATCTAAGCAGTGCATAAATTTATAATTATTAATTTAGAAAAATATATATTTGCTAAAACCAGAATGTTGTAATACAGCAACTTTTTAATTTCAAGAAATTTACATCTAAAAATAACTCATTTATAATAATTCAGTTCCTTCATTCAGTATTTATTATTTTTCGGTTATAAGTTATTATTATTTATTATTATTGCGAAATAAAACTGAGTTAGAATGAATGTCATTTTAAAAGAGTGTAAAAATGGTTAATTCTTATATAATTCGAAATACACTCAACTCCTGAGATAAGCACCCTCCGTGTATGCTATTCCTAGAACTTGAGGCCGCGAAATTTGATGATGCAGGCATCGCGGAAGGCGCTGCTTAGTCAAGCGTGACAAACAGATCGAGGGTCGCACTCTCAGCACGTTAGTTGCATCAGATCACATCATGCGTCCAAATTTAACAGAAAACGTTTACGAGGCCCTGCTTGCTTACTTTTGCCTGAAACCGTGCCTATCTCGGGAGTTGAGTGTCATAATTATTATACTACCTTATTTTACACATGAATGCATAGAAAAAATGATTAAAAATAGTGAAGTGTAGGGTAAAGAACGTTTTGATGTTTCCTTCATGTTTTTTCTTTTTTTATTCATTATTGTACCAAAAAATGTATCTCTGGTTGAAAATTTCATTATTGTGCTAGAAATATGATTTATTTATTTATTTTTTTTTTTTATTATTTTTTTTTTCTCTGAAAACGGCCAAAGAAAAGGAATTCTCCTTAAAAAAGGGGTGAAGAGTGGAGTTTTGCAAGCATTTCAAACAAATTTTCTTCATATTTATATTTTCCATGTGTGAAAAATTGATGAATATTTTCCATTTGTTTGCTGAAATTGATTACAACGATGCTAAATATCAGATATCAACAATTTTTAGAGTTCGAGAAGAGAAATAATTCATTTGCTTACAAAATTGATTTATAACGTTTATTGCACAATAAAAAAAATTTTCGCTTTCGTGTATGTAATTCGAATACTTGTAATGAAAAATTCACAAATATTGATGAAATGCAATTCGAAATTCTTCAAAATTGATAATTTACAACTGGAAACTCTTTAATTGTAAAGATTGAAAATTCAAAGATATGAAATTTGAATATTAACAATTAAAAATCTTCAATTTTGAAGATTTCCAGTTTGTATGACTTTAAATGTTCCGAATTGATGAAATTCTGAATGTTAATCATCAAAATTGATGAAATTCCAAACGCAAATCATCAGCATTGGACAACTTCCATCATTTTTCATTTATAGGATTGTAATTCCAAACGTTTTTTTAATATCTCAAGTCAGAAGACTCACAGTTAAAAATTCTAAGATATTGACGATTTTCAATTTATAATTTGTCATTTCAATGTATAGAATTCCTGAAAATGAAACAAGAATCTAACGATCAAATTTGGATATTAATATCATTATTATTAATAATTATTTCATGTTTTCAAAACTGTTCTTCAAATCAGCTAAATGGATATTATTGCTTTAGAATCATATGCATTAAAAGTCGAAAGTTTTTTTTCAGATAATATAGATTATAATCAAAAAGAAGTTGAAAAACGAATTGTATGCTATGAAATACATATTTTAAATTTTAATTCTAAAAAAATTACTAATTTTTACAAAAATTTGAGTATTTGATAATACATTTAACGAATTTTTAAACTCAAATGAATTACTATAAGATCCACTCAACAATGGCAATTAGATCAGATAGACCGTTGTTAGTCAGTAAAAAAAATTTATTTATTTCGCCCAAGAATTTCCAACTAATTGTTTCCGCTTTAAACAACTAAACAAATTTAAAAAAATTTTCAACTTCTCATTGGAAGTTTATTTTTGATATTTGATATAGCTGTCGTTTTTGAACGTATTTCAAAATTATACATGTAAAACAAAAACTTTTTCTCTTATAGATTTCCTTTTAATTCAAATCATTTGTGATAACTATGGCCTTATAAACAATTAATTGCAAAATAATCTTTGGTCTGTCCAAGCTGCAATTTTGCAGTTAAGATTTTCGATTTTTTAAAGTATTTATCTGGTAGTTTCCTTGTAATCATTCTCTCTGTTACCACTCTGAAAACATAGTTCTTTTGTTAATAACAGTTGTTATCAACAAAATCCTAGATTTACCGAATCTGATCTCTTTATCCGCATACAAATCGATCCAGTTTAAAAGTGATTCATATAAATCCTAGAAACTGGAAAATTATATATTTGATTATATTATTATATATTATTATATTGCAGTTCAATCTTTATGAGGCCGTAATTAACAAATTGTTAGAATTGCAAGAAAAAGTATGAGAGACAAAGTTTTTGTTTTATATCTAATTTAAAAACACGTTTGACAACGAAAGCTATATCAAATATCCATATTTGTTTATACAAATTGCTATTAACAAAAAACGATTTAGATTTTTTCAAAGTGACAAAGCATTATATACTTTTTTTTAAAGACACTAGCATCAAAAGTAAAGTACTACAGTCGAGAACGTTGCCAGTCCCAAGCCTGGAAAAAGTGGGAAGGGGAAATTAGGGAACTGAGAGGTGAAGAGAAAATGAGTGAAGCGACGAGTGGAGAGGGAAAGAAGGAACCGAGGGCGAGGACGCAAGTCAGCGAGGCCCCACGTCGATTCCGCCCATAGGACGCAAGTCACCGGCAGCGACCCTTTCATTGTTATCAGATCACGGCTGGTTAGAAAACCTCACATTATGAAAGCATGGATTAATTTATTTTAAATAGCAGAATTAATTTATTTATATAATCATAAATAGTCATAAATAATGAAAAGCATAAATCCCAACAGAATTTCAAAAAAGTTTCAATAACTTTCGAGGTACGACTAGAAGATATGAAAAAATCTTGTCTCGAGTTTTTGCAGTTAACGGTGTTTTTTCAAATTAAAGGCAGAATTTCGAGTTAGTAGTTGGATAATCGATAAACTCGTTAATGAAGTTGATTAGAAGACCAAAGTTTGTGAGAGTGGAGCAAAGCAAATCTGTTGTAGCACTTCGACGCGATGAGAATTTAATTCTGCATTCAGCTCGTCTCTATTGAAAACTCGTTAGAGAACGTACCGTGCCCCGAGAATATTCTCACTGTCCAGGTTGGAAACCAAGTGCGAGTTATCCCACTTCAATATCGAATAAATTGAACGACTATTCCAATAAACGTATAAATCATCCTCAAACTTGGAAGGGTGATCCGTTTAACCAATCAGCTTGTGCTTCAAGTCCATTTCGTATTCTACTCATTCTAAGTCATACTCCTTTATAGCACTTCAATTCGCACTTTACAAAACCTTCATCAAACACGTTCAAGAAAAATTCCCACGTCAAACGTCAGAAATACCAGAATGTGATGGCCTTTATTGCTTTAAAAAATTCAGAAATTTGTTAGTTATTACATAACTTTTAAATGAAGATCAAGATACCGTAAATTGGGGCAAAGGGCCGTGCATAAATTTTGTCAATTTTTTTTTCTGAATTTTTGAACCCAGTACTTTGTTAGGGTTCCCGTTCCCCCCCCCCCCCCCTCTATATTTTTGGCCCGAATTTATTTAAGGGGCATCCAAAAATGATGCAAGAAGATTTTGGCGAGCGGAGGGGTCACAAAAGCTTACTGTTTTTCTTGAGAATCAATAAAGTAGAATAACTTTTAATCAAGTAGTTGAATGTTCAACAAAGTGATTCAGTTTTCAACTAAAACAAACGATTTTCCAACGGAAATGCAATAGATAATATTTTAACCCAGAAAGGATTTTCGTTTTAAGGCCATGTGATGAGTGTGTCACGTGACCAGATTCCTACCTTACCGGCACTTTTTTTATTTTCTAACTCATTTTCACACCAAGCGCCACATAGAGTTGAGAATTTGGGACACTAAATAAGAAGCACTAAGAAAGGTGGCTCTCGTTCCGAATGTTTATAATTATGAAAAAAGTTTTTTTTGCAAATAATTTTTTTACTTGTTTAATGGTTATTAAAATTAAGGACTAGACCCACCTTTCCCAGTGCTTCTTTTTTATTATCCCAAATTTTCAACTTGATGTAGCTATTCGTGTGAAAATAAGTTACGAAATAAAAAAAGTTTTGGTAAGGTGGGAATCCAGTCACGTGACCCACTCGTCACATGGCCTTGAGTAAATAAAAGTTGAAATCAACCAAAAAGATAATTTTTCAACAGAAAAGTTGAATTCTCATCCAAAAGGGATTTATTTTTAACAGAATAGTTTTATTTTTAACCAGAAAAGGATCAATTTTGACCAAAAGAGATGCATTTTTTAATAAACAAAATGAATTTTCAACAATAGTTCAATTTTCAACCAAGGAAGATTTTTGGTTCGATAAAGAGAGAAAATTCATACAAAATGTTGAATTTTCAAACCCAAAATACGAGTTAGTTACGAAAAAGTTAAATTTTTAACGTAAAAGATGAATTTTCAGTCAAGAATATAAACTTTCCACTAAAAAAGACCAATTCTCGAAAAAATTCGTACATTTTGAGAAACTAACGTAAATTGTCAACAAAGAAGAATTATAATTTTCAACTTAACAGACAAAGTTGTAACAAAATACATAAATTTCTAACAAAATGATTGAATCCTTAACCAAGAAAATAACTTCTCTAACAAAGAGGCAAATCTTCAACAAATCACAGAAATATTTCATCAAATGGTTGAATTTTTAAACTAAAAAAGATCAATTTACAAACAAAAATTAGATAAGTTCATATTTAAATCGAGAGAAGATTTTCTTTTCCAGTCAAAAACAGTCAGATTAAATAAAAAAAGATCAATCTTTAACAAAGAAGTTGATTTCTCAAGCAAAACGGATTCATTTTCAACCAAACAGTTTCACTTTCACCAAAGGCAGATTAGATTTCGACTAAAACAATACAATTTGTAATTTTAATACAATTTTTAATTTATATAAATTATCATTCAAGAAAATTAATTTTCTATGAAAAAGACGAATCTTCAATTAATTATATAAATATTGAATCAAATATATGAATTTTGGGAATGAAAAAGTCCAACTTTCAAATGAAAATGGAATATCATGATTTCCAGTGAAAAAATGATTTCTTTTTAAATTGAAGAAAAACAAATTTCCTATAAACAGTTAAATTCTTAACCCGAGAGAATGAATTTGTAAAGCAGAAGAAGAATTTTCTAACAAAAAGGACATATTTATAACCAAGAAGATTAATTTTCTTGAAAAAGACATAATTTTTCACAAATAACACAAATGTTCAATAATATAGTTAAAATTTTAAGATAAGAAAGATCAATTATAAATCAAAAATAAAATTGTTGAATTGTCAGTCACATAATTCGTTTTTAATCTTAATAAACAAATTTTCTACAAAACAGTTGAATTTTTATCCCGAAAACAGGAATTGTCAACCAAGAAGAATAATTTTCTACCGCAGAGATGAACTTTCAATTAATTACATAAATATTTAATCAAATCAATGATTTTTTCAACTAGAAAATATCAATTTTCAAATAAAAATCAAATGCTTAAATTTCAACAGGAAAAGAATTCATTTTCAATTGAAGAAAAACGAATGTTGTATCAAACAATTTCATTCTCAGGCCTGAAATAGAAATTTTCAACCTAAAAGAAAATTAATTCTCTTAAAGAATACAAAATTTAAACAAATCACATAAATATTCAATAACATAGTTGGATTTTTCAGCTGAAAAAGATCAATTTTGAATCGAGAATGCAATGGTTGAATTTTCAGTCAAATATTTAATTTTTAATTTAAAAAAAATGAATTTACCACCAAAAAGTTGAATTTTTAATCCGAAAATAGGAATTATCGACCTTCAGAATAATGTTCTACCAAAGAGAAGAAATTTCCAATTAATTACATAAATATTCAATCAAATAGATGAATTCTTGAACCAAAAATGATGAATTTTTAAATAAAAATAAAATATTTAAATTTTCAATCAAGTAATTCATTTGCGATTGGAAAAAGTAAATTTCCCATAAAACAGTTGAATACTTAACCCGAAAATATAAATTTTCAACATAGATGAATAATTTTTCTAGCTAGAAGGATAAGTTTCTAGCTCGGAAGAATAATTTTCATAAACAAGACAAAATTTCAACATATTACATAAATATTCAATAATATAGTTGAAGTTTTAAACTAAAAAAAATAAAATTTTAGACAAAAATAGAATAGTTGAATTTTCAGTAAATAAATAGTTTTCAAAAAATAAAGATGAATTTTTTACAAAATGGTTAAATTTTCAACCCGAAAATATGAATGTTCAACCCACTAGTCAAATTTCTAGTTAACTAATTATTTTTTGAACAGGAAAAAACTATTTTTTGACGACGTGTGGCAATTTTTAATAAAAGAAACTAAGTTTCAAACAATATTATAAACCTTCAATAAAAAAAAACAGAATCTTCAAGAAATCAGATCAATTTGGAACCAGGAAGTTTAGTTTTCAACCCAGAAAGATACATTTTTAACAAAAAATGTAATACTTGATATTTCATCAAATAGAGATTTTAGTTTCAAATGAAAAATTGAAATTTAATTAAAAAACACAAATTGATTTTAAACTAAACCAATTCAACATTTATAAGGAGAAAAAATGTTGTTTTTTTTTCAACAAAAAAGACGAATCTTTAAGAAATGCATAAATTTTCATTCAATTAGTTGAATTTTTAACTAAAGTAGATTAAGTTTAAAAACAATGAAATGAGTAAGTTTTCAATTTGAAAATTACCTTTCACCAAGAAAAGACAGGTTTTGAACAAAATAATGAAATTTGTAATTATAAAAAAGAAACGATTTTCAACTAGTAAGATGAATCTTTAACTAAAAACATAAATTTTTATAAAAGTAGTTCAACTTTCAACTACGTGGTTGTATTTCCTATCACATTGTTGAATTTTGTATCAAATGCTTGAACATTCGAGCCGAAAATACGAATTTCTATACAATTTTATAGATATGAACAAATTTTTCTACATTTTTCATAGCCCATTCTTATAAAGAATAATTCTCTTCAAACTCACAGTTTTCGACAAAATCTTAAAGTCTGGTTTCAAGCAATAAAAAGATTATTTGAAAACAAATATTGTTTAAAAAAATTTATTTTCAAATTTAGGTTTAGACAAACTTAGATGATTATATCCAGAAATATTAAAAATCAAATGATTCTTGTCAGAAATCGATTGAGGTGAAGCTTCCAAAATTAAGGGGATTCATCAGAATAGGTTTGTGGCGTTTGGTTTTGAAACCACCAAGTTGAATATTGTTGTCCAATTTTTTGCATACGTCAAAGAAATAGTGTTTTCGATTGACGATCAGAGCCGGTTTTCCGAAAAATTGTTCACATTTTGTTTAATAATTGAAAATATAAGTACAATAGCAGTGACGCTCAGTGTTAGCTGTCTCTGTGCCTTTGCACAGAGCCATTTAGTAATTGCTTTAGTAAGAATTTCTTATAATCTTCAGTAGAAAACTGCTAATTTAGTTAGTAGGTTTACTATTCAAATGACTGAGCCTTCCTTAGTGAATCAGTAGTTTTTAACTGATTAGTCCTAATTCAGATTCGGGAAGTAGGTGTCAACTTTTTAGTACAGCTATACTTTGGTATGAACTTAAAAGTTTTCGTATTACTGCAAATATTAGCACATTTTCATGAATCTTTTTTTCATTTTCTTCTAATAATATTAATTAACTAATTTCGCTAATTAAAATTGAATTAGGACGTGCTCTCATAATTGCAGTTCTTGTTACTGGCCTTAATATCATAACAATTAAAGGATCATTCGTTCCGAAAGCGCAGAAAGCTAATACTGAGCATCACTGCTATTGTACTTACGATTTCGATTATTAAACAGAATAGGAACAATTTTTCGAAAAACTGGCTCTGAGTGTCAAAAGGAAATAATAATGAGATGACATATGCAAAGAACTAGACAACAATATTCAACCTTGCGGCCTCAAAATCAAATAGGGAAAACCTATTCGGATAAGTCCCCTCTGAAGACTTTAATGTCCACAAATAAAATTCGCAGAGCTTTTTCCTTGAAAAATTTTTAATCACAAAATTTTCCTAAAAAAAAATTATGTTTAATTTCGAAAATCCCATAATGTTCGACTTGATCCCTTCACATATTCAAATAGTAAAATTTTTAAGCTTTCATCTTTTTATTTGAAATTGTATTTAATTTAATGAAAAAGATATTTGGAGAAACTACTTTTAAAAAAATGTTGTCATCTTTCTGACATTTCGTTCTTTTTTCTTTAAATGACAATGATTCTGACATGCCCTTAGTAGGGGTACAAGAGGGAAAGTGATTATCGAGAAGTCAGAATAAAAAGAAAAAAAAGTGAAGGAAGGGAAAGAAATGAGATTTGGCTAGACTCCAAATGCTGAGTGTAATAAAGGACCGTATTAGAGTCGAGGAAGAAGAATTGGAGGTGGGGGTTAAAGTAAAGAAGCAGGAAGCATTGAGCAAATACGTGCAAAAAATTGCTGTGATTTAAGAAAAGTCTGAACAGCTTGCAAATTTTTTGTTGACTTCCTCTTCGGTTGAAGAATTTTTTTTTATAAAAGCACATTTAACGAATCTATGAAATCACAAAAAAATTGGACATTCCGACTAAAAATGTTTCCGATTGTAACATTTTACGACACCTAGAATATAAAAAAAAGGAATCAGTCTGTAAAATTGACGGAAAGATTTTATATGTCCTGATCAGAAACGTGACAACTTTCAAATTTCCAACAGCAAAGAAATCTTCAATTATAAAATTCCTAAAATTAATGTTTGGTGTTTTCTATGACTGCAGTTTTCAAGTAATTGATTTTCTAATTTAAAAATGAAAAATCCTCTCGTCAATTTGCAATTATTTGCCGGCAATTTTATAGAGCATTAATTTTTGTTTAGTTCAAAGCAATAAATATTTTTTATTGAAAGTCGAATGTTTAATTTAGGTTAAATTTTTCAGTTCTGGGGAAAATGGTCACGTTTGACCCTCACGAAGCTTTGAGGTAATTATCTAAATTGTACAACTTTAATTGAAAATTATTCGTTGCAAAATTATTTTTTACAAGAAAGTATTTTGTTCGCTTCAATATAATTCCTTTTCAAATCTGATGATTGCAGAATTAAGTTTTTATGAATTATTTAAATAAAACTTGTATAGATGGGACGTGGAGAATGAAAATAGCAAGAAGAGTAATTCATTCGCATTGTCCAGTATTGATGGGCCATATTCGTCTGGTTCTGAATTTACGAGAAGAGTTCTGAAAGGCGTAGCTCTTGATTTGGCTGTTTTGAGGAAACTTGTTAAAGTAAAAAACACTACTAATATTTTTATAATAATAAGTAATTAAAGATCATAAACCTGTTTCTGTGACGATTGTAATAATTATTTATTATTTGACAGAAAACTCTTTTGTCTGTGGAAAATTTGTCTGGGAAACCAGATACTTCAAAACCAGAAACATCAAACGGAGTGTACGTATGCTTATCAATTATTAATATTCACAAAAAATTATTTTAATTTTTCAAAATATTTCTAACAGTGATCTACAAGTGAGCAGAGATGCTTTCGTTTATTTATTCCTGTTTTTTAAATAGGTTCAATTTTAATCAAATTCTTTGGAAAAAATTTCAAATTTTTGGAATTGTGAAAAAAAATGCAATTGATAATTGAACGCTAGTATTTTTGCAGTATATTTGGCGATTCACTTACTATGTTCCTTTTATTTTTTTTCAGTCAATAACTGTTTCATTTTTTTATAACCCAAAATACTTGCAATGAAGAAAAATCTTCCATCATTTCTTTACTTCTGATCTCAGTTTTTGTAAAAATAATCAAATTTTTGAAATAAATTATAATTACAATTCTTAATTTTAGGCAAGAGTGGAGTCTTCAACCTTCCTAGTTTATTATATAAAATATCAAAATTAAATATTTTGCTTCTTCTTTAATTTCAAAAGTTTTATATTTGGATTTTAAATTAACGAAATGCTCTGAAATGTGTTGAAATTGCTGTTTTCCGTAAATTCTTTGAATATTCTGAATTTATTTGAATTCTCTAAATTCCTTGAATTACCAAAATGATCTAGAATTTTCTGAATTTGCTAAATTCCTTGAATTCCTTGATTTTGA
>CAKNXH010000530.1:229362-255997 GCA_932178445.1 Andricus quercusramuli | reverse complement strand
CTGAATTCCTTCAATTTCCTGAATAACCTTTAATTTCCTGAATTCCCAGAAATCCCTGATTTCTCTGAAATTCTCTGAAATTCCCTGAATTTCTTGGAATTCCTGAATGATCTAAATGCCTGGAATTCTCTGAATTCCCTGAATTTCTTGAATATTCGCCAAGATCTGAATTCCTAAAAATCTCTGAATTCTTTAAGATCACTGAAATACTTGAATATTCTGAATTCCTAAAAAATGTTTATTCCCTGAATTCCTTGAATTTCTTGCTCATTCTGAACTCTTTGAATTTCTTAAATTTCTCAAATTTTCTTAATTTTCAGAATTTATTTCAATGCCCTGACATCCCTGAAATTCTCTATATTCTCTATATTTTTTAATATTCTGAATTCCGTGAATTCTCTCAACTCCTTAAATTTTCTGAATGCTTTGAAATCCCTTAAAATCTTTGAATTTCCTGAAATTCTTGAATCTTTTAAAGTAGTCTTTACAAATTAAAAAAATCATTTAGAAATTTTCTAGCAAAATAATAATAATTTTATTATCTTTGAACTCGAATTGTTTCTACGATTTTTTGAAAATCCCTTAAAACTAGTAACAAAGTTCTTCTAAACATGATTTTTCAACCGTAAAATTATTGTTAAATTTTCTAGAAATTTTAATGAGAATTTTTTCATTAATTTGAAAACTTTCCAAATGCACGAAAAGCTTATAAATCTACAATGTGTTTTAAATGTTTTGAAATATCTTCACGTTTTGAATTATTTGGGAATCTTTTCAGAACTTCGGAATATATTTCAAACAACTCGATTATTTTCGAAATCAATAATTGTTCGATTGTCATCTATCATTCAAATTTTTTTAAATCGTTTTGAATATTCTCTTAAAATTAATTTTCCAAAATAAACAATAATTTTCCAGCAAACTTAAGAAAATTTTTTTAATTCTCTTGAAATCTTTCAAGATCCTTAAAAAGCTTCAAAATATTATTTAGAAACATTCAAAAATTTGAATTTAATTCTTCATTTTCAGAAATATTTTCCAGTATTAAATGAAACTTGGATCTTCTCAAAAGTGACTTAACTCACTGAAATATTAAATATTCAAGGTTTTCTATTTCAAATAATCCAGCCTAAAATTGTTTTGTTTTCAATATTTTATTTATAATTGCTCTTCCTGAATTTAAATGAAATATTGCTGAATATTCAAAAAAATGTCTCCCTTAATTCAAAAATTTCAAATTAAATTTTCGTTGAAAATGGAATATTAAAATTTTTTTTTTTCAAATTGTAGTTTTCTACAGAAATATATATTTGTACAATATAATAATCTACGAGTATATATACAATAATTATATGTAGTTTCCCAATACTAAAAAATTTTTTTTTATAGAAAGTGACACAAATTTTTGAGTCGTAGAAAAAAGTGTAAAAGAAACATTATCTCTTTTAATTCAACTGTATTTTTTGTTGAATATTGTACATGTTTTGACAAAAAATTACAGTTGTAGAAATGCTGTACTTCCTCGTAAAAATTTTTTCCGCAATTAGAAAGTGCCGAAGAAGTATTAGGAATATTTTTGAGGTAGCTTTCTGATTTTTCCCGGCTCCTTCCAAAATGATTATATAAAAAGTCAAAATCTTTTGCACGAAAAATAAACCAGGCCTTCAAAATTTAAATGGATAAAATATTCAAAATTGAAGTGATAGTAATCTTGTTATATAGTCGTATGTATATTATTAAATAGTAAAGTAATTTTCTCGCTTGCAGTACCATGCGTATAATTGCTAGTCCATGATAATTTTATTATAATTTATAATACCTGGTAGAATATATTTCAGTTTAAAATACAATTTTTGGTTTGAATTGGCCAAACAAGTTTGCTGATTCAAGTAAAATGACTCTGTGGGTGCAGTTTCGTTATTGCATTGAATAACGCATGTATTTGAAAAACATGGTTATTGCACAAGTTGAAATTAATTTCCGTATTTCACATTCGGGTGTCGCATTTGGGTCGGGATTCACCAGCAAAACAGGGGTCGATGTGAAATTGCAGGATTCATAATTAAGTGGTTAATCTTGTGGCGGAAATTACGGACCACAGATATGGTCAAGGAAAAACCTGCTTCATTGTACGTCAAATCGAGATTATTAATTATCCTTTCTTTATGATCTTGTCTAAATTTTAGAATTTTTGTGTGTGGAAAACTCAAATTCAAACGAATTTACAAGTTACAACTTTTGGTATATGAAAAGTTGGTCTTTTCAAAGATTGGTAAGGTAAAGGTACCTATCATGAAACATGTCCCAATTATGAAACAGTTTGACGAATAATTCGATTTATAAATAATTTCAAGCTATATTTTTGAATACAAATTACTATATTAATAATTATGAAAATTAGGCTTCTTATCTACATAAATGTCCAGTATGGTTCTGAAGTTTTAAACACTGAAAAATAATTTTAATTATCTAACCTCCACACTCGGGAAAATTGACTGCCATTTATCCGAGCCAGAAGGCTTCATACCTATAATTTGTTTTATCTCGTGTATTCACAAATTTTGATTATTTCACATGTGTAATACATTAAATGGCAGCTTAAGGTAAATAAATTTGCGATTACTACGCTTTTTCTTTATTTGGATGCAACTTTATTTATTAATTAGTTGTTTCATAATACGCACACCTTTTTTAAAATGGTCCTCATTTATGGAACGGAGAAACATGGGTGTTTCATATCGAAGGGCACGTTTTCGACGCTTGCTCCTATTTATGGAACAGAGGAACTTTTGCAATGAAATTTGTTTTTCATTATATTAATATGAACTATGTTATGTTATTATTATATAATACTCAAACTTCGTGTTGAACAAATTAATTGTCAACCAAAAAGTAATAATTCTCAACAAAATAGTTGAATTTTCAACCAAAGTGATCAATTTTCAAATAAAATGATGAATTTTCAACCAAAAAGATGAATATTCAACCATGAAGACTGATTTTCTACACAATATATGAATTTGCAACCAAAAGTTGTTGAATTTCCAACTGAGAATGATGAATTTTCAACCAATAGTTGAATTTTACCAAAAAAATAGAGAAAAATGTTCAACAAAAAATAGAATAATTAAACGTTAAGTTGAACAAATTAATTTTTAACGAAAAAAAAAAATTATTTTCAATCAAACAGTTCAATTTTCAACTGATGTGATGAATTTTCAACTAAAATGATGAATCTTCAACTGGAATAGTTGAATTTTATACCAAAAAGGTACAAGAAATTTTCACAAAATATTTTAATTGAGAAAAAGATCAATTATCAATCAAACAGTTAAGCTGTTGTCTGAAAAACATACATTTTTTTCAAAAATAGAATAGTTAAATTTCCTTTAGAAAAATACCAATTTCTAACAAAAAAAGCGAACTTCCAACAAAATAGTTACATTTCCAACTGGAGTAGATAAATTTAGAGTTAGAAAAATTGATTTCCAACAAGGTCGTTAAATTTTCAATCAGAAATGAATTTTCAGTTAGAATGATGAATCTTCAACTAGGATAATTGAATTTTATACCAAAAAGATACACACAATTTTCACCAAATATTCCCATTTTTGAATAAAAGTGATCAATTATCAATTGAACAGTTAAATTTTCGTCTAAAAAAGATACAATTTCAACCAAAGATAAAATAGTTAAATTTTCTGTTAAAAAAAATTAATTTCTAGCAAAAAAAAAACAAACGAATCTTCAACAATATTTAAAAATTTTCTACTGCAATAATTAAAGTTTTAGTAAAAAAACACTGATTTTAACATGGTCGTTAAATTTACAATCAGGGATGAATTCTCAATCAAAATTATGAATCTTCAACGAGAAAAATTCATTTTTTAAAAACAGTTACACTTTTAACGAAGAAGTTAATTTTCAACTAAAAAGTATGAATTCTCAACAAACAACGTAATGTAATTTAAATTTCAACCAAAAAACGATTTCAATTTTGAATAAAAAACAGTCAAGGTCGACCAAACAAGACAAATTTTCAAGAAAAGTTGCGTTTTGAATTAAAAAATACTTTTCAGTCAACAGGGGAAACAAATTTAAAAATAACTGTTGAATATTCAAGGAAAAATATGAATTTTCAACCAAGAAGAATAATTTTTTACGAAGAAGGACGAATAATCAATAAAACACAGGAAGTTATTATAGAGTACAATAAAAGAAGGTACTTAGCCTAATATTTGATTTAAACTTTACTTTAACCAAGTTTCTTAAGTTTTGACTTCATCCTACATGGTTGTTTCTTCTTTTTCGTTCACCTAAATAAAAACTCATTCCCTATAACAAACATTTTTGAGCAAAAATAAAATATAATTCACTTCGTTCACGAAAACTTCCCTTTGTAGGTTAGGTTTCTCAATTTTAATGAAAAACTGTATTCAATTTATTTATCTCTATGAAAGCTTGAAATAAAAGTTCATTGTACTATTTAGTTCGTTTTTATATAGAAAATAATATAAAATAAGCCATATTAACAAAAAAAAATAAAAATTTCTTTGCTGTTCCATAGTATATTATGGTACATAAAGGTCGTTCCGTATTTTCATAAATATAATAACTTTGCCTAAACTCAATTGAACTTTTAATAGGTGTTTCGCATTCAGAAAAGATCAGCGCATTCATTGATATAAGCATTTTGTAAATATATTCTACTATCATTCAAAAATTAACGAAAATCTCAAAACCTCCTCAAAATTTGTCTCATGATAGGTACCTTTACCTTATTGCCGAAACCAAATTTTTTCGAAAAATGGTTTCAAGAATTTAATGGCTGCAAGAATTTCATATTTTTCGGCGATTGCAAAATTCGGGTTTTAAATTTTCAGAATGAAACATTTTCAGTAGTTTTATTTTCTCTCAAGAAATTTTCATTCTTCGGAAAATTTCTGTTTCGGTCATTACTTTTTCAATATTTTTGCACATTCAGGATTTCTTTAATACAGCACAATTATGTTGTCTCAGTTCTGTTGAATTGTTTTAATTTTTTATCAAAATTTCACAAAAATTAATTTAGGTTTATTTTTATTTTAATCCCTGGTGAATAGCCTTTTAAAAATAAGTACGAGAAGCAACGTTTTTACAAGAAAGCACAAGTAAATACAAATAGGTGCAATACAAATTAAAGTAAATATTTATTTTTTTCTTGAAAATGATGCAAGATATTACGAAAAAGCAAGAGATTTAAAATAAGAAAATTAAAAATTCAATTTATTTTTAATAATTTCTTCCAACGGGAAGCAGCGGCTTACCAATGTATTCATCAATAAAAATTAAAAAATTTTAATATCGTGTACTTGAGAAAAATGTATTTCAAAAATTGAAAAATACAGTCGCAATTTTGTAATTTTTCCGAAGTTCTATTTTTTTTTGAAATCCATTAAAAGAGCAAGAATTTCCACATCTAACAGAAAAAAATCCCGAACAACCACACACTTCCGGAAAATATTATATTTTGATAAAAATTTCTGTCAATTTTTTCAAATTCGCGGGTAATCTTTGAATTGTTTTAACCATTCAAAAAATTGATTTTGATCAAACTTCAAAATACTTATTATTTTACTTACACCTCAGAATGATATATTTAAAAAATTCAAAATGGAATTGGTTTGTCGAAGCCGCATATTTGGTTAATTTTTTTTTTTAAACAACCATAGATTTCATGATGAGCCTAATATATCGATAGAATATCAATTTTAGTTTAGTTTCAAAAAGATTTTATGGAAAACATTTTTCTCCGAAAACCGGTTTAATTTTAGTATTTGTTTATACTATTTTTTATAAGAAATAAATATCAATTTTTCAAAATAATTTTTTGTAAGCACATGAATGTATTTGTATTCCGGACATTTAGACAGAAACAAATCACCTTTTTATGTAGAAAATTGTTAAAGTTGCACATCTGCCAAATAATTTATTTATATCAATCGTTAATTCAATTGGTGGCAAAATATCTTGCTGGCATATGAATATTAGGTTACCACTTAAAAGATTTAATGAAGAAAATTACTTTTTTTTTTAGGAAAAACACATTCAATTGGAACTTGGAACATTAGTTTTTTGCGTTTATTATAAATAATTGAATTTGTTGACAATAGCCGTTATGGACGTATGGTTATAAGTCGTTGCTATATATTATACCTAGCAGTCAATCTAACAAATTTTAGTTGAAAAAATATTTCAAACAGTTGAGCACAATAATCGAGAATTTGTTTATAATAATAATTGAGTTTAACATTAATACAATTATCAATAATACTGAATAATAGTCAGTCTATTTTGCCATTTTTTTAATGATAAAACATCAAATTTTTGAAAATGCTAACTTTGTCACTTTATTTGTTCAAATATTATTTCCCACAAGAATTAATATTAAAATCCAAGCTAGTTAATTGTTAAAGAATTGACGTTGATCGTTGAAAAAAATAAATCCGTCAAAAAATAGAGTCTGTAGAGGATTATGAATACAAAAATCTGGGGGTTTATTGAGGTCATGTGATGAGTGGGTCACATGACCAGACTCCTACCTTATCGGCACTTTTCTATTTCCTCAGTTATTTTCTCACGAAACGCCACATCGAGTTGAAAATTTGGGATACTAAATAAGAAGCACTGAGAAAGGTGGGTCTTGTCCTAAATTTTTATAACTATCAAAAAAGCTTTTTTTGTGAATAATTTTTTTTTTGCCTTTTTCATGATTATTAAAATTTAGGACCAGACTCACCTTTCTTAGTGCTTGTTACTCATTATTTCGAATTTTCAACTCGATGTGGCTATTCGTATGGAAAAAAATTAGGAAATAAAAACAGTGTTGGTAAGGTAGGAATCCGGTCACGTTACCCACTCGTCACATGGCCTTAAGACGTTATTCAAGCTGCTAAAATCTTCAATCGCTTCATATCAGTCCTCTCTCTCCTCTTCTATCACATTTTTTCCTTTCAGATCCTATCCTTTCCGATTTCATCTTAATTGCACCCTAATACCTCTTTTATTAATTTTTTCCCCTCTACTCACTTCTCCGCTCCTTGTGTCCTCCAGTTCCTCTTCACTTCAGCCCGCATTTACCCCTGAGTCACTTTTCTGATCCTTAAGGTGATTCAAATGAGACGGCTTTAGAGTAATACAAAATATAGCTACAAGGATTAATTGTTTGATGTAATATTTTCACCACATAATCTAAAGTCTCGTACATGTGCATCACTAGAGCCCTTTTTTCGAAAAAAGGTGTTGTTGATTTTTTTTATTCATTGAAAAAATGCTGAATTCTCTGTGCCTGGAAACGGGCAACGCACCACTGCGAGTGTACACATGGTGAACCGAGAGAAGGTGCTCACTGTTTTGAAGTGGGTTTCAATTAACAGAAAAAAGACCATTTTTCTGCAAAAAGGGTTCTATGTATGCACATGCCTTCAGTTTATTTTGTGAGAATATTACATGAAACGATTCATTTTTCTAGCCGTATTTTAATATTATTTTGAAAAGTGACTCGTTTGAAGTACCTTAACCTTCCCCAAACTTTCATTTTCCCTACTTCATTCCCTTCGCATACCTCTTTTCCATCGATTCCCATTCTTTCGCTTTCATTATTTCTGTTCCCCCACTTCTTATACTTTCTCCACTTCCAACCCCTTCCAATTATGCTCCTCATCTGATACTCTGCACTCACTTCCCCTTTTCACCCCCTAGGACTCGGGGTAAAGTTGCCTAAGGTATGGAATAAATTCAACAAGGGGAAACGTTACCGTTGGCTAGGGAATGGCGTCAGGTAGGCTAGAGTGTTAAGGTATGAGTCGGCTAGGGTAATACTGAGTACAGTCGAATAAGGTACTGGGTGAAGTCGGTTAGGGTACAGAGTAATGTCGGCTAAGGTACAAGGAAAAGTCGATTGGGTTACGGGGCAAAGTAGGTTAGGGTACCAGGTAAAGTCAGTTAAGGTATGGGATATGGTCGGTTAAGGTACGCGGCAATGTCGGCTACGGTACGAGGCTAGTTTATGAAAGGGGCGGGGTAAAGTTGGCCATGGTACCAGGTAAACCTATAAGGAAACCGCGAAAAGTTGGCGAGGTTACAGAGTAAAGTCGGCTGAGGTACAGGGTCAAATTGGCTAGGTTGCGGGGCAACGTAGTGTAGGATACCAGGTTAAGTCAGTTGAGGTACAGGGTAACGTTGGCCAATTTTGGAAGCAAACTAGGGTAGAATACCAGGTAAAGTCGGTAAAGGTACGGGGTATAGGCGGCTAAGGTACGCAGTGAAGTCGGCTAGAGCGTGAGGTAGAGTGATCAAAGGCACGATTTGGGAAATCGATTTGGGCACGAAATAAGGTCGCTAGGTTACCGGGTAAAGACGGCCAGGGTACATAGTGAAGATTTCTAAAGTGGGCGATAAAATCAGCTAGGTTACGGGGTGAAGTAGGGTGGGTACCTGGTAAAGTCGCTCAAGGTATGAGATATGGCGAGCGGTGAAGTCGGATAAGGAACGAAATAAAGTTGGTAAGGGTACAGGGTAAATGCGGCTAAGGTACCGGGTAAATTCTACTGAGTTACAGGGTGAAGCCAGCTTAGGTATGGATTTAAGTTAGCAAGGCTAATGGGTACAATCGGTCCAGGTATAGAATATGGTGGGTTAGGTTATGAGGTAGTCATCTCGAGAATGAAGTAAAGTCGGCTAGGTTACGGGAATAGGCGTGCCAGGGTACATGCTTAAATCGGTTAGGTTACGGGGTAAGATCGGCCATTGTACTTTGTAAATGCTGCTAGGGTACGGGTTAGAGTCGGCAAGGGTGTGATGTGAAGACAGTCAGGGTATGGGATGTAGCAGACTGAGGGTAATTTCGGCTAGGTCACGAGGTGAAGTCACATGTGGAGT
The DNA here is from genome assembly GCA_932178445.1 of Andricus quercusramuli. NCBI lineage: Eukaryota > Metazoa > Arthropoda > Insecta > Hymenoptera > Cynipidae > Andricus > Andricus quercusramuli. The sequence goes on along the minus strand of CAKNXH010000530.1, from coordinate 247,078 downwards.
TCGGTACGGGGTACGATCGGCTAAGGTACGGGCGAAAGTCGGTTATGGTATGGGGTAAAGTCGGCTATGCTACGGGGTAAATTCGGCTTTGCTACGAGATGAAGTAGCGTGGGGTACCGGGCATAGACGGTCAGGGTAAGGGCTATAGTTTACGAGGGTAGGACCTGAAGTCGGCTAGGGTAAAGTACCGGGTAAAGTCGGTTAGGATACGGGGTGAAGTGAGCTATAGACCTCATCTACCACCCGTAACTGCACTTACCCTTCCGGGTAAAGAGTCTATGATCGGGGCTACGAAACCCTAAAAGGAATAAAAATCGAAAACGGCTTACTGTAATCAACTTGTAATAAAAATGGTGATCTGAAACAAGATGAGAACTGAATCAAATAGACCAATCGTATGAACCACTCGCACGAATCGTGGTGAACAAAATTCTGGCAATAAAGTTGCCTACCCTCGAGCGATAAACACTCCTAAATCCAGGCCAACTATTTGTATTGTTGCAATACTGACACGCCGACAGCGATAACGACCGTTGTATTGTGCATCGCTAGAGATACATGAGTCTGAAGTAATCCAGGAGCGTAGGAAAATTATTGTCACATTTTTCTTTTGTATTGTGAATAATAGTGACATAATGCGAGGACATTTTGTTCGAAATGTGTCCTTTGAAAGACTGCACTGCAATTCAAATTTTAATATCCTCGGGAAATACCCACTAGAATTTTTGATATTAGGAAACAATTTAAAATGATCAAAAATTGAAAATTTAAATAACTAAAAACATTCTTGGAACAACAAATAATCAATAATTTTGAATTAAAATCGGACAGTTTGAAATTGAACAATTTTAAATACTATGCTCTCAAGATTGAGAAATTTCATACTAATATTTTGAAAATTGGAATGATCAAATGACTGAATGATTTTACATAAAAATTTTTAAAATGGGAAAATTTAAAAGCATTAGGAATTGAACAATTCCAGGTCAGAAATTTGAAAATTAGATCATATAAAAATTAAAAGAATTAGAACATAATTATTTCTGATTAACAGCCTTCTAATTCGTAATTTTTGTTTTTTCTAAGTTTGAAACAGTTAATATTTTGGAACCTTTTGAAATGGAAGATAATTTATTTTTCAACTCCAAGTTCTTTAATTTTATAATATTATAGGTTTGAATTTCAGAAATTATCATCCTAATAAGTTTTCATTGTTTTTCATCCATTCCGGAAGAATCTAGTTCAAAATTGTTTAATTGCACATTCTTTGAACTTAAAATTGTGAAACAAAATAGTTTAGAATATTTAAATCTAAAATCAAAAAATTGAAAACAGTCTATCAAGGATATTCGAAATGTGTCATTTGCGAGACTGAACTGCAATTCGAATTTCAATATCCTCGGGAAATATCCGCTACGAACTTTTCTGCATTGCTGCAATTTTTTTTATTAGAAAACAATTTGAAATGATAAGAAATAAAAAAAAAATAATATTTCAACTGTATTGAAACAATTATTCACCAATCATCCTGAATTTAAAATGTTTCAAACCAAACTTTGAAAAAAATAACTTGTATGATTTCCATATAAAATTAGACAATTTGAAATTGAAACATTTTAAAGACTATGGTCTCAAGAATGAAAATTTTTATACTAATATTTTTTAAATTGAAATGATTGAATAATTTCACAATAAAATTTGAAAATATAAACATTTCGAAACATTGATAATTGCATATTTTCAGGTTGTGAAATTAAAAATTGGATGTTATAAAAATTACAAGAATTGCAACTTAATTATTTATAATTGAAAGCCTTTTAATTCAAATTTTCTTGCTGAGTTTGAAACAGTTAATATTTCTGAACCTTTTGAAATAAGAGAGAATTCAATTTTCAACTCCAAGTTCTAAAATTTTATTATTTTATATACTTAAATTTCAGAAATTATTATCCTAATAATTGTTCATTGTTTTTCATTTATTCTGGAAGCATTTAATTTAAAATTGTTCAATTAAAAATTTTTTGAACTCAAGACTGTGGAACAAAACCACTTAGAATATTTAAATCTAAAATTATTAATTTGAAAACTGTCTATCAAGGATATCAATCTAAAATTTTGCAATTTTGAAAATACAAAAATGTGAAATTTGAAATAAAAAACATCCAAAACTAAGAAATACGAAAACAAATATTTTTTACATGTTTTTGAAATCAGAAACTTTACTTTGGAGGCCTCGGAAATTAAGTGTCATATAAAATCACTTTTATTTTCAAACTTGAAAAATTTGTAATAGTTTAAACCTTTGAAGATCAGTTATTTCAGAAAATTTGGAAATTATATTTTTCCTGAAATATTAATTTTAATCAGTTATATCCAAATTCTTTGACTTTCAATTGAATTCTATTACTTGAGTTGAATTCTAGCAAAAAAAACTTCAATTTCAGATAGATAAAGATGAATTCGACTATTGAGGTTGAATTTCTGCAATTTGACTTGAATTATAGTAAATTCAAATCGAATTTCAGCAAACTAAATTAAAATTCTAGCACTGCAAGGGCAACTAAGATTAAATTGTTTAAATTGAAATTGAATTCCAGTACTGTTGGAATTGTTTACGTTGAATTGTATATATTCAATTATGATTCTATGCGAATTCTAATTCAATTCTAGTAAGTAATGGATGGGATACTAGTATGTAAATTCAAATTGAATTTCATCAAATTGAAAGTTAAATTCTAGCAATGAAAGTGAATCACAGTGAATTCAATTATGATTACATTGAGTTAAGATGCAATGCTATTGAATAAAAATTACGTTGTAGAATAAAAAACTTAATTTGAGAAATTTTAATTGAATTTTTTGAATTTGAATGAAATTCAAGTGATTTCCAATGAAATGCTACCTAATTTTTAATAAACTCTAGTATCCAAGTAAAATTCTAGTAAATAAGAATTGAATTCTGCTATTCATTTTAAATTTTATATAATCAAGTAGAATTCTAGTAACTTATGAATAGGATTCTCGCAGATGTTGACTTCTAATCGTTTTATATAAAATACAAACTAAATTATATTCGCAATCAAAATTACATTATAGCAATCCCAATATGTTCTAATTGAATGCTACTTAATTTGGATTGGCGTCCAGTATTTCAGTTTGATTTCAGCAAATAAAAATTGGATTCTAGAAATTTCAGAATGCGACCTAAAATTATATTAGATAAATTAAAGTAAAGTTATAGCAACTTCAGTGAAATTCCTGTTTATTGTAATTGAATGCCGATAAATTATGATTGCATTCTAGCATTTAAATTGAGTTGTAGCATTGCAAAATTCAGTTAGATGAATTCAAATAAAATTATAGCAATTTCAGTGGAATCCTAGTAATTGTACAAGTCGACTTGAATTCTGATAAAAACGAAGTTTTGATTGGAATCTTGTATTCAAGTTGAAGGTAAATTCTTGTAAAATTGTGGGAATTCCAGTGGAATTCTTTTAATATTAGAAATTGAAATAGAGTAGCAATTCAAGTTGGATTGTAGCAACTTCCAGCAATAAAAGCTCATATATATTCAAGAAAATTAAAAAAAGTCTCATAAAAATATTGTAGGGTGTTAAAAAAAAAACTTTCCCGACTTTTCTTCATATCTTGAGTTGTCCAGCTTTAAATGTTCATTTTTGTTTGTTTTTTGTGATTGTGTCAATGCTATGACTCTGATAATTTTCCATCTATTGAAAAAAGTCTTAGAAATATTTTGTTTACCTTCTTAAGTACTACTAATATCCGTCCATAGAATTTTTCAATATTGGATAAAAGTGTTTTCAAAAATGCTCAAACTGTGCTCACTTTTTGAATTTGTATCCAAAATGGCTGGCTAACACACTTGTTCTTCATTCCAGGACACTTCAAGAGTATACCAAAGGCCAATCCAATAGGTTAATTCTTTTGAAAGTTATCGTGCTAACAAACTAAAAATCTGCAGACAGGCAGACGAATAGACTAACAGACAGACTAACAGACGGAAAAACAGACAGACATACATTTTGGAAAAAACTATTTTTTGAGTTCAGGGTGTCTCAAAACGTGGGCATTTGCAAAAACGGTTGGTGTCAAATTTTACACAAATCTAATACCTTCTCATTATAGGATGAGAATGTAAAAATACCGCTGCGAAGTGCCATGGATGTATTCACTATGGGCGTACTCATTTGTACCCATTTTATGCACATTTTATTTTTTCATAGCGGAAGGTTTTTCTCTAGCAATAGGCAAAGAATGGATACTTTTGATATTCTTCAAGTTTGTGTTAGCATTCTACTAAAAATATTATTTTTAGTGAACTTGAAAGCCCACCGAAATGTCAATTGATGCGTTCTGTTACAGTGAACAATTTTTTAACTTAAGGTAGTTTTAAATACCTAATTAACCCAAATTTTTTTTCGTAGAAACAAGATCACTTTTTCAGAGCTTCCTAAGTCGCTATCGATTTTTGCTATCGGTCGCCGAAAGTTCTTTAATAGATCAATTGATGCGTCTCGAAGACGCAAACAATATCACATCATATGCAGAACTTTTATATTACCAATATAAAAAAATCCCCTTATAAACAAGATAAATGATTTCTTTGAAAAATTCGAAAACGAGATTGGCAGGTTATGGTACGTAATGAAAGATTCCTAATTTGGGCAAGCAATGCGTCTCGAAAACGCGAACAAATATTTCATATACATCACTCTTGTATTCCCAATATTGAGAAACATTTCCTCATATCAACAAGATCAAGAATATATTCTTAAACTTTTCAATTCGGTATTGGTATATCACAAGAGGCAATGAAATGTCCGTCAATACGTCACCCGATGCGTCTCAATGACGCGAATAAATACAGCAGACACAGTACTGTAGTATTCCTAATCTGAACTAAGTATTTTTCATATAAACAGCATAAACTTTTTTGACTTCATAAATCGGTACCGATAGATCATAAAATATTCAACAATAGGTTGATCGGTGCTTCTTGCAAACGCGAACAAGTACACGCGATATATTATTGTTACATTCATTATATCAAAAGAGGTTTTCTTGTATGAACAGAATAAACCATTTTCATGAAACTTCATAAATCGTCACTTGTAGGTTATAAGAGGTTCAGCAATAGTTTGATCGATGCGACTTGAAGACGCGAACAATTACATAAGATATAGTATTGCTGCATTTTGAATATCAAGAAAATTTGTTTCATATATATAGAATGAACCATTTTTTCAGACTTCATAAATCAGTAACGGTTGCTCATGAAAGTTGGTCCATCGATGAATCTCGAAGACGCGAACAAATACATTAAATATAGTATTGCCCTATTACATCGAATTATATCGAAATATGACAAAAAAAGTCGATTTGAAAATTTACCCTGAATGAAAAAATTCATACAAAAAAGTAGCGAAAACTATTTTCATCAGAGAATTAATCAAAATATTGATAAATTCTCAAAACTATATCATTTTAAGCAATTATAATTTAAAAAGATTAATTTATACATTAAATTTTCTTTTGAAATCTTTTCAAATATTCTCTTGAAAAGTAGTTACAAAAAACAATTGAAAAATGTTAGGGAATCTCGTAATAATTTTCTTATCTTGGAACTCGGATTTTTTTTTTTAAATTTGTTGAAAATCCTGTGAAAGTAAAAAAAAATAATTCAAAATCATCAGATACTTTTCTTGAAAATGTTGGAAATGTTATCAAATATTCTTTAAGAGCTAATTTTTCAACAAACAAAACAAATTATTGTTAGTTTTTATATAAATTTCGATACAAACTTTTTCGTTAATATAAAACCTTTCATAATGCTTGAAAAGCTTATAAATTTTATGTTTGAAATCTTCCAAAATCTATATTGCTTTCTAAATGGTTTGAAATCCTTCCATGTTTCAAATTATTTTGGAATCTTTTCAAAACTTCTGAATATATTTCGAAATTACTAAATTATTTGTTAATAAATGATAATTATTGTCATGATTATTCAAAACAAAATTTTCATCTTTTGAAATATTCTTTTAAAATTGATGTTTCGGTATAAAAAATAATTTCAAACTTTTTCAGTAAACTTGAGAAATTTGTATGTCGCTTGCCCTAAACTTTTTAGGATCATCAAGAAGCTTCGAAATTTCATCTCGGAATCTTCAAAAATCTGAATTCATTTTCCAAAATCTTTTCCAGTTTTAAATTGAGTTTGGATCTTCTTGAAACCTGAAAATATTTCTTAAACTAACTCAAATTTTCTCCAAATTGATAATGGTTCAAATGTGATTTATGCATCCGAATTTAATAATTTCACTTATATCTTGCAAATTTGTTGAATAGAACAAGTAGAATTGCAACTTTCAATGTTTAAATTTGGCTCTATAAAATATTAACCATTCAAGGCTTTCTATTTCAAATGATTTTGTTTAAAATTATTAAGTTTTCAGTATTTGATTCATAATTTTAAATTTAAAAAAAAATACTGCTAAATATTTTTTAAAATTTCATCCTTCATTGAAAATTTCGAATTAAATGGTTAAAAATGAAATATTTTAGACTGAACAAATATTTGAATAGGATTCGGAATTTTATAATAGCGTTTAATTATGAATCTATTAATTTTAATTTATTTTAAAATTAATAATAGTTTACAAAGTTTTAGTCGGAACGTGGATGCCGGTTCTGAAAGTACTGTTTGTGAAAATGTATATTTTTTTGTTCAAATCAACTATTCTGAAATCTTTTTTTTTTTGAGAGATTTGTAATTTTTTACAGTGATTTACTTAAAATTTGACCAAATGTGAAGTCCTGTATTTTTCTGCAATACTTTGTAGATTTTTACAACAAAGTAAAAGAAATATTCCTAAAAAGTTATGCAAATTTTTTAATTTTAGAAACTTATACTTTATTGTTAATATTTTTTTCCTTTTCTACAAGACAATACAAAAAATAGCCATTTGTATTTAACTGTGATTAATGTTAAATTTTGTATATGGTTTTACAGAAAAATACAGGTTTTAACAAAAAATTACAACTGTAGAAATTTTTTACTTTATTGTGAAAATTGTTTCCAGCAGAGTAGGTCCTTAAAAACACTCGATGAGAAAGTAATTTATGAATAAAATGTAGCAGAAACCTTATTAAGGAATCTGAATTATCATCAGAAAATGACAGAAATTTGCAACGTCTTTTCCGACGAGATGGAAATATGAATAAAAAATTATTTGAATGATTCTATATTTTTCTTCTGAAAAAAGAGCTCCTTTCGCTCCGCTGAGAATCGAACCTCAGAACTTGAGATTGCCGGTCAGGTGCTTCTCCCATTAAGGTATCAACTAGCAAAATAATGCGTGTATTTTCTTATCTATTTACAGACAAAAAAATTAATTAAAATAATGTTCAATGAATATTTCCATCTAGTCTGAAAAGGCATTAAAATTTATGTTATTCTCTACTTAATGAGAAAGCACTCGACCGGCAACCGGAAGTTCTGAGGTTCGATTTCCAGCGGAGCGGAAGGAGAAGATCTTTCTTCAGAAAACAAAATTAATTAAAAGATACTTTTTTATTGGATTTTGGTGACAAGTGTATTATACTGAGTTGAATGTACCACTCAAATGGAAAACGATAAGGTCGAGTTAGGCATGATAACATTGGCAACATTCGTGACGAGAATTGCACCATGAAAGAAATAACGTTCCACACGAGTCGACAAACACGTCACGATTCTGAAACATTTTATTTCTCGTATCGAAGTCGAACTTTTCTCATGTGTGTCACGCACGGCTATCAATAAAAGTCGCGTGCGACCAAGCACTAACAGAAAAATAGGTACATGATTCAATTAGGAATTCCATATCGAATTCGCACTTCACCAATATCTCTTAAAACTTTTTCAATCTCTTTTATTTATATTTTTCTTTACGACACCAACTTCTTACGAACTTAGATTAATTTTTATTTATTGAAGAAAAAAAATTGCAAAAGCTCTGGCATGGACATTTTTTTAAATCCTTATTTTTCTTTTTAAGCATTCAAAGTAAAAATGTTTGACGTCAAGATTTTTTGATTAAAAGCTCAAAATCATAGTTGTTGAAATTTTGTTCACAAACGGAATGCGGCTGATTTGTTGACCATTAGATTGACTTTTTAGAACACTACGGATAATTCTTATTTATTGAAAACTGAAAATTGCGAAACCCCTAAAATGAAAATTTTTAAAAATCCTTATTTTCCTTCAAACAAAGTAGGATTACCAATTTTTGAAAATTTGAGAAAGCTAACAAACGCAAAGCTTCTAAAAGACAATTTTTTTATGTGATGAATATTTTTTATTAATTTTCCTATATAATCATGAGACCAACTTCTGATATCACTAAAAACAATTCTCATTTATTGAAAAATTAAAAAATTGAAAATGCAAAACCTCTAGTGAAAATTGTTCTAAATCTTCATTTTCCTTCCTGAGCATTTAAAGTAAAAATGTTTGAGGTGAAGATTCTTTCCGAAAAAGTTTTTTGTCAAAAAGCCTTCAAAAATAGAAGCTTCCAACATTATTTATTTCTGAAAGTTTTCAAACCCAAGCTTTCCGAATTTTATTTTCTTATTAAAAAGGATTCAATGTTCAAACGAATACAAATTTCCAATATTTCAAAATTCAGGAAAGCGTTTAAGCTCAAAGCTTTCAAATTTCTACGTTTTCAAATGTGGAAAAACATTCTCTTTTCATATAATTATAATGATAATACCAATTTTTGATAATGAAATTAATGAGGAATTTAAATTGCAAAATTCTAGAATGGAAACCGTTTCAAATCCAATTTTTTCTTTGTAACCTTTTGGAATAAAATTGTTGGATCTGAAGATTTTTTTATCAATGGCTATTAGTATTATTATTTTTATGTAAAAATTAGGAAGCTAATAACCAAAGAAGGAAAAGGATTTGAAGGATTCCATCTTTTTTGCTCTTTTTTTTATCTTTGTGCATTTAAATGGAGACATTGAAGAGTATGTTGCCCTTTGATCGTTGGATTTTTTATTTTTTTTCATCTACGGAAATTTTTTAGTTACACTATTAATTTTTTAGTTCCATGTTGAAGTTTTACGAATTCGCATTTTATAATCACAATTAAGTTTTAAAATCTTGAAATTGAAAAGCATGTACTTCAAATCATAATTTAAATTTCGACAAATTTTAATCTTTTTCCTACAGACTTCCTTTCCAGAATGGTATTCTTGGATTTGACCAAATACCTTTAACCATCGATTCCAATTATTACAATCCAAATAACCAAGCACAGTCGAGTTCAGCAAATTGGCCAGAAAAATTGGGAAAACCTGTTGGTAATCATGTTTACAATTCAGCATCACAATCCGGAAACGATCTAAATACCATGCCTGATATTTTCAAGGTACAACCAAAAATTTATTTTCATCTTTAATTTCATGTCTTAAAATCATTTTTTAATAATTTTTATCATAATTCTCTTTCTCCTCACAATTATCTATATATTTACATATTTTTTGTCTCTGAAAAATTTTGTGTGTCAAGATTTCAGTCTAAAGTTTAAAAATACAGTTTTCAAAATGGGAGGATTTTAGTTTTCCAGCTAAAAATTCCTTCCTTTTCTTAAAATTGTTTCTAAATTATTTCAATCTCGATTTTATTTTTATTTTTGATAATGTAAGCATTTATCATTTGTAGATTTTCTAGCTCTTGATAAGTTTACTTTCACTACATTTTTTGAAAGAGTTTCCGAATCATTTTAATCCCAATTATCTTTTTCTTTACAATCATAGTGATTCATCATTTATAGATTTTTAATTTCTTGAAATTTTCTGAGCGATGAATTCAGTCTGAATCTCAAAAATCTAGTTCTCAAAAGGTAAATAGTCAAATTTTTTTGGCTACCAATTTATTTCCTATTTTAAAGTCAGGTATGAATCATTTTAATCACAATTTTCTTCTTCTTTATGATCATATGACATTCACAGATTTTTCCTTGGTGAAATTTTGGTGTCTAAACATTTGTGTATAAAATTCAAAAATCTATTTCTCGAAATGGTAGGAGATTAATTTTCTGTCTGCCAATTTATTTCATTCCGGAAAATCATTTTTGAATAATTTCTATCACAATTTTTTTTTGATAATCACATAAAGACATATATCATTCATAGATTTCCGATTTCTTACAATTTTCCTTGACAAGAATTAAGTCTAAGTCTCAGAAATCTAGTTCTGATTATGTGACGATTGTAATTTTCCGGCTGTCAATTAATTTCATTTTCCTTTTAAATAAGATCTGGATCATTTTAATCACAATTTTCTTTTTCCTAATGATAATTTAAACATTCATGGATTTTTTTCGTGGCCGAATTTTGTAAGTGAAGATTTCAGTCTAAAATTTAAAAATCTATTTCTTATCATCGAAAGAAATTAACTAATTAATTAATTAAAATGAATAATTTTTCAAAATGAATTTTTGATCATTTTACTCACAATTTTCTTTTTTCTGATGCATTGATTTTTCTAATGGTGAAATTTTGTAAGTTAATATTTCTGGATAGAATTCAAAAATCTAGTTCCTAAAATTGAAAGAAATTATTTTGCTGGCTTCCAGTTCATTTGATTTCTTAGAATAGTCTTTGAATTGTTTTCATCACAATTTTTTCCTTCAATGATAATCATATATAGACGTTTACCATGTGTAGATTTGTCATTTTTTGGAATTTTTTGTGCTAAGAATTCAATCTGAAGTTCAAAAATCTAGTTCTCAAAATAAAAAATTTTCATTATTCGGCTGCCAGTTTATTTCATTTTCTAAAATCGTGTTTCGAATCATTTTAATCGCAATTTCTTTTACTTCTAACCATATAAAAATTTTAAGATTTTTCCCATAGAGAAATTTTGTGTGTGAAGATTCGAGTAAAAAATGTACCTCACAGAATAGGAAGATTTTAATTTCCCGGCGGCAAATCTATTTTATTTCTTGAAATCAGCTTTGTGTCAAATAAATCACAATTTTCTTCTTCCTTATAATTATCTAGAACTTTATAGATTTATCTTATAGTAAAATTTTATGTGTGAAGATTTCAGTATAAAATTTGAGGATTCAGGTCTCAAAATGAGGAGAGTTTAATTTCCCGGCTGCCAATTCATTTCATTCCTTAAAATCACTTATTGATAATTTTGATCGCAATTTTATTTTTCCTCATGATAATTTAAACATCAATAGATTTTTCATGAAGTGTAAGTTTGTGTGTAAAAATGATTATTTTTGCAGCTGCCAACTCATTCAATTTCTTAAAATGGCTCCTAAATAATTTAAATTTGAATTTTATTTTATTTTCTAATCATCTAAATGTTTATCATTTATATATTTTTAATTTCTTACACTTCCCATGTGATTATTTGAGTCTAAAGTTCAGAAATTAAGATGGGAAGATTTTTATTTTCTGGAAGTCAATTCATTTCATTTCTCAAACTCGTTTCTGAATTATTTCAATCACAATTTTCTTTTTCCTTATAATCATATAAACATTTATCATTTACAGATTTTTCATGTGTGAACATTTCACTCTAAATTTATATTTTTTAATGCTACTGCTCCAACCGGATAAATTGCAATACATAATTTGTTGCTAATTATTTCATTCCACTGGTCTAGAATCAAGATTTTTTGATGTTTTTTTTTATTTCTAAATTGTGAAAAAATTGCTCCCTCAAGCTCCGCTAAGATTCGAACCCAGGTCCCTCGGATTGCCGGTCTGATGCATTTACCTTCTAATTTATGGAGCTGGGTAAAAGCATCAGACCGGCAATCTGAAAGACCTGGGTTCGGATCCCAGCGAAGCTTGACAGCAATTTTTTTACAATTCAGAAATAAAAATCAATATTAAAAAAATATTTATTTGAGACCAGTAGAACCAAAACAATTAACATCAAATTATCTATTTCAGTCTAAAGTTCAAAAATTTGGAAAATCCAGTTTTCAAAATGAAAAGATTTTGATTTTCTGGCAGCTAATTCATTTCTTTTCTTGAAATAGATTTTGAATCATTTTCATTACAATTTTCTTTTCCCTCATAATTATATAAACATTTGTCCTTCATAAACTTTTGATCACTCAAAATTTTCTGTGATAAGATTTTAGTACAAAGTTTGGAAATGTAGTTCTCAAAATGAGAAAATTTCTATTTTCCGGCTGCCAACCCATTTAACTTCATTGAATCGTTTTTGAATCATTTAGGTCATATTTTTTGTCTTATAACACAGCCTTACAAAAAAAGTTAAATTTCATATCCCTGAACCAGACGCATGCATCCCTATGTATTTTTTATCGCTGAATCCGAATCCGAGGTCAAAAAATGCAGATACCCCCAAAATTTTCATCTAGAGCCAAAACCATAGTTGTTGCATCTTAATTAATCGAATTATACAAATTTGCAACTGCATAGCGCATAAAATTGATTTGAAACACCCATCCCCACCTACCCCACCTGCTTCCTAACCCAGCTAACCCCTAAAAACCACCCCTACCAAACGACAAGCAGACTAACCCACCTACTCCTGGGAACAGCGAGTTTGGTCGCCTATTTCATTAGGATAATCACATTCGACACCACAAGCGTTCTAACCCACGTACCCCCTAGATCACCTAACCCCTAGAAACGAATCTTCTCAAACGACAGGCAGGCTAACCCACCTACCCCTGGGAACAGCGAGTTTAGTCGCCTATTTTTTTGGAATAATCACATTCGACACCAGAAGCGTGCTAACCTACGTACCCCCTAACTCACCTAACCCCTGGAAACGGATTCTACCAAACCAAAGACAGGCTAACCCACCTACCCATGGGAACAGCGAGTTTAGTCACCTATTTTTTTTTAAATAATCACATTTGACACCAAAAGCGTGCTAACCCACATACCCGCTAACTCGCCTAACCCCTAGAAACCAGTACTACCGAACCACAGGCAGGCTAACCCACCTACAATGGAAACAGCGGGTTTAGTCGAAACTCTACTCTTTTTTTTCTCTATTCCTGTGCCAAGTTTCATGAAAATCGGCGCTGGACAGTAAGTATCCTGTGTCCTACGTAATACTAATAAGCTACCCTTAAAGAGTTATAAGAAACTACCCCTAAGTTCAAAGGACTTGGATTAGCACGCTTGTGGTGTGTAATGTAATTATTTGAAAAATAGGCGACTAAACTCGCTGTTTCCAGGGGTAGGTGGGTTAGCCTGTTTTTGCTTTGGAAGGATTTGTTTCTAAGGGTTAGGTGAGTTAGGGGGTACGTGGGTTAGCACGATTGTGGTGTGGAATGTAATTATTTCAAAAAATAGGCGACCAAACTCGCTGTTCCCAGAGGTAGGTGGGTTAGCCTGTTTGTGCTTTGGTAGGATTCGTTTCTAAGGGTCAAGTGAGTTAGGGGGTACGTGGGTTAGCAAGCTCGTGGTGTCGAATGTAATTATTTAAAAAAAAGGTGACTAAACTCGCTGTTCCCAGGGGTAGGTGGGTCAGCCTGCTTGTCGTTTGTTAGAGGTGGTTTTTAGGGGTTAGCTTGGTTAGGGGGTAGGTGGGGTAGATGGGTAGGGGTGTTGAAATCACTTTTATGCGCTATACACTTGAAAATTTGTATAATTCGATTGATTAGGTTCACTTACAGATTTTTGTCACGCGAAATTCGTCTTGTGGAGATTTCAGTACAAAGTTCTGAAATCTCGGTTTCAAAATGGAAAGAGTTTAATTTTCCGGCTGCCGATTTCACGTTAACAGACTTGAAATTTTAACGAGAGTTGTTCCGTTGATTTATGTCATGCTACTACGTTTCCGACTATAATCGATCAGCGTTTCCCGAGATTGGCAATTGGAGAGATTGAAAACCTGATGATAAATTTTCTGTCCTGACAGAATTCGGAAATCATCTTTTGTTTTTTCTTTCAGGTTGATCCAGCGCGATACGGACCATACGGACCTCCTTTCATCAATTCTGGGGTTCCGGATTTTATCAGGAACCCGCCAAAACCTACCAAGTGAACTTATCAACGCTTAGAGAAGCTTATCCACGAGGCTACATTTTCCTAGTGCATACCTAATTATCTCAATGATTTTGAATAGGCGTATATTTTTTTCAAACTCATTATTTCTAGGCTGAAAAATAAAGTAGTTCTCTTGCGCCAAACAAAATATATTGTTTATTATAATTTTAAGTGTACTGCAATAATCTAAGACTTCATTCACTCTGTCCACAATGAAGAAAAATTCTCAAATGTATCATTTATTGACTCAGTATTGAGATTCTCATTCAGAAATAATTCAATTTCGAAAGAAATTTTGAAGTGTTAAATTTTCAAGATTTCAAGTTTGAATTCAATTTTTTTTTAAGTTTCCAATTCGAAATCCTATGATTTCTGATAGCGCCTCATCGTCCCGAAATTTTGGATGAGTATTCAAATATTTTCCAGAAGATTAAAGAACCAGGGTTCCATCCTCTTTTTTAGCTCCTTGAATTTTTCTGTTTAATTTAGAAAAATCTATTAAATGGTTTCGAATATCACATGATATAATAGATATACCTGATAATAATTACTATCATCTTGGAAGATTTCATCATTACAATTTAGAGTTACAGTTTAAAATTCCCAATTTTAGTATATGCAGTTTGATTTCTGAGGCCTTGAAAATAAATTGAAACCAATTTTTCCCTCTTTCAATTCAGAAACATTTTACTTACATAAATTTCCTCACTACCAATAAAATAGAAATTTAATTCGTGAAAAAATTGAAAATAAAAAGTTCATCTTTTCATTTTATGAATTATAATTAGAAAAAATTAATTTAAAAGAATTCAATAACTCAGTCGAAATTTTCCCCCAGGAGGATGAATGAGGGAGGGAAGTAGGAACAGTGAGGGAAAATGAGGGGAGGAGATGTAGGGGAACTAAGGAAAATAATTGGGGTAAGGAGTAAAGGAAAATGAGTGAATGAGTAGTAGGGAAAGCAGGGAAAAATGAGTAGGGGAAGTGATGCATTCTATAGGAAATAAGGGAGAATGAACGGAGAGAAAGTAAGCACAGTAAGAAGAAATTAAAGGAGAACAAGTAAAAAAATTAGAGGAAACGAGGAGACGGGAAACGAAGGGAATCGGAGAGTGGCGAGAAGAAGTGAAATAAGTAAAAGAAATAAGAAGGAAAGGGTAGGAGCAACGAGGAAAAGTGAAGAGATGGGTAGTGAGGGGAAATAAGGAGAGGAAAAGTAGAGAAAGTGAAGGGAAATGTGTGTATGAATAGTTGGAGATCTGATTTGAAATAAGGTGAGTGAAACTAGGGAACGTGATGGAAAATAAAGAGCCAGAAAAGTAGAGCAAGTGACAGACAACGAGAATAGAGACGTCGGACAAATGAGGAAAAATTAGAGAAAAAATGATGGGAAGCGAGGGGAAATAATAGATGGTAGGGGAACTACAGGAATATGAGTAAAGTGGTAGTAGGGAAAGTGAAAAGAAATAAGTGGATGTAGTAGGGGACGTGGTAGGAAATGAGGGGGAATGTAGGGAGAAAAAGTGAGAAAAGTAAGGGTAAATTAGGAGAGAAAATTAAGAAAAATTAGGGAAGATAAGGGGACACGGTGTAAGGGAGGTCGGAAACTGACAGAGGTAAGTGTAAGAAGTGAACACACATGAGAGGGGGTAAAACAAGTAAGGAAGAGTGAAGAGGAGGGTGGTGAGGGAAAATAAGAGGATGAGACGTACGGTTACTAAGGGAAAATTAAGAGTTAAGAAGCATGAATCGTAAGGGGAAATGAATGAAGTGAAGAAGTTGAGAAAAATAAAGGAAGAAAAAGTAGAAAAAGTAGAGGGAAATGAGTGCATGGGCCGAAAGTATTGCGAATGGAAAAAGGGGAGAAAAAGTGGAAAATATGAATAGGAAAAGTAGAGGAATTGAGAGAAAATGGGAGGAGAAGAGTTGAGGGAGAGGAAAAATTAGAAGAGAAAAGTAGGCTGTCTGGAAATAAAGGAAGGTGTAGTAGGGACAGCGATGGGAAGTGAGAAACAGTGTGGGGTGAAAGGAAGTGGAAGAATTGAGGAAAGCTGAGTGCAGGAGAGGGGGAGGGAACACAAAAAGTGGGGAAAGTTCGGAGTTGGGTAGTGAGAAGCATTGAGGTATGGAGTAGTAGGGACGGTGAGAAAAAATTCGAAAAGGGGAAGTGATCGAAATTCGGGAAAGTATGAAAAATGAGGCAAAATGAGAGAAAATGTAACAAGGGAAGTGAAGGGCTAATAGGGGATGTGATGAGGAATGATAGGAGAGGCAGTAATCAATTCAGGGGAAATGTGGGGAGGAGTTTCAAGGAGAAGGGAGGAAAAGTGAGGGGAAATAAGAGGAGGAGAAGGAGGGAAGGTCAGGGGAAATAAGCGAGATGCAGCAGGGAAAGTAAAGGGGACTGAAAAAAATTGTGAAGTGAGAGGAAGTTGGAGAAAGTAAGGGGAAAAAGAAAGGAAGTAGCAAAAGTAGAAAAAGTAAGGGAAAATGAGAGACGATAATTAACTTGTGTGAAGGAAAATGAGAGGAGCTATAGTAGGGGATGTGATGAGAAATGAGAGGAAGGAATGTAGTGTAAGTAAGATAGATTGTGAGCGCAAGATGTAGGGAAAGTGAGGGTAAGTAAAGGCAAAGAGAGTAGGGCAAGTGACAATGAGTAAGGGGAAATGAGAGGAAGAAAAATATGGAAACTCAGGGGAAATTAAGGGAGGGGGAGTAGAAAAAGTGAGCGGGAACGTAGGGTAGTAAAGGACGTCAGGGAAAATGAGGGGTGAGGGTAGGAGAAATGAGGAAAACTAGGAGATGGGTAGTGAGGGGAATAAAGGTTTCAAAGAAAGTGAAGGGAATGAAGAATGGAAAGTGAGGGGAAATCAGTGGGGAGGAAGTAAGGGGAATCAAGGGAGAAAAAAGTTCCGGTGGAAAACGAATGTTTGAACCTGTTATTAAAAAAATTGGTTCAATAATGTATTTTTAATTTTTTTTACAATTTTGACTAAGTAACTAGATCCGCTTTAATTCTCGAAACAGCAAATTCAATTTTTTTTACAAATGCCCATGATTTATTAGCATTATAAAATGTAAAAAAGTCTCTCCTTGAAAATATTTTTTATGCACTTACTGATATGAATATTCATTCCACTAAAAAACATGCTTCAACAAAAAAACTGATGTCCTATGAAGTGAACGTGGAAAATATAAAGCCCTTCATATTTTTCATATTTTATATCACCAATGGATATAATCCGACCTCTCAAAAGGTGACAGGTGCTTTCTGCGCCCACATAGAGAAAAGAGTAAAATCCATATTACTTCATTTTAAAGTTTCTCTCTGTTGGTTTTCAAAATGAATAAACGAAAAGAATTTTTAGAATGAAATGGGGAAACGAGTCGAGAGAGAAGTGAGAAAGAAACTTGGAATTTTAATAAGGTTAATTCATCTGCTGCTTAGGCGGTCATTCTTTGTACCGGAAGAACCCAGCAACCGTGCTTGTGAAAAGAGGTAGAGCACATAATACGGAAGTGATATTTCATCTTGGTGCAATTTAAATGTCGGTTGCACATACAAAATGTTTAATGTGAGGCAAAAATAAAAGTACTGCAGATTTCTCTATTCAAAAATATTTTTCTCTATTCTTGATAGATTTTT
>CAKNXH010000530.1:164839-224362 GCA_932178445.1 Andricus quercusramuli | reverse complement strand
AGATTTCTCTATTCAAAAATATTTTTCTCTATTCTTGATAGATTTTTGATATCAGGATTAATTTTGCGAAGTTGATGTTCATGAATTTAAATTAATAAAGTATTGGTCCCATTTCAAAATTTTCTTCTGGGAATAAAGTAGTTAAAGCTTCATTTAAGATAATTGATTTTTAATTTTAATATTTGAATTTTGCAGAGAACAGTTTAATTTTCTACCAAATTTTCTTATTATTTGAAATGGGAACTTTGGAGGAGATATTCGAAATTCTGAACTTGAAAAGGGAATTTTCTGAAGAAAAGGTTATAGTTCCAAATTGAGATAGGAAATTTTCAATAAGAATTATAACTTTAGGTTGAAAAAATTTCATCCTGAAATAGGATTAAAATTGTATGCTGAGTAATCTAAAGAAACAATTTTTGCCGGAGAATAAAGTTTATTTTCACAGTTGAATATTCGTTTTTTCGGCTAAAACTGAATTTTCATACAAAAAATTTAAATATTATAGTTGAATATTTATTATTCTAGATGAATATTTATCTCCTTGGTTGAAAACCCAACTATTTTTGGTTGCAAATTAATTATCTTCGGTTGAAATTTCTATTAGGTTGAAAATTTATTTTTTGTTTAAAATTCAACTGTTTTTTTTCAAATGTAAACTTCTTGGCGCCAAAATTCAACAATTTGGTCTTGCTTGAAAAGTCTAGTATTATATTTTTGGTTAAGAATTCATCTCTTCTGTCACGAATTTTGTATAATTATATTGCAAAAATTCAAAATTTTTTTTCCAAAGTTATCCTTCTTAGTTGAAAATTGAACTGTTTCGGAGAAAATGGATCTTTTTTTATTTTTGTAAAATATCAGCTATTACATTTTTCGTTTAAAATTGATATTTTTTATATTTATTTAATTCATAGCTGTAGTTTCATGAGTTTAGTTCAAAATCTAACTATTTTGTAAAAAATTTATTTTATTTTCAGCAAGCATGGAACTTTTTATCTAAAAATTTAGCTATTTCATTTTTCGTGCAAAGTTTGTTCTTTAATGGAAAATTAAACTATTCGCTTGAAAATTGAATTTTCTTACTTGAAAGTTGAGCTAATTGATTGAAAATTGATGTTTTTTTTTGGGTGAAAATCCATCCATATTGCTTAAAATTCGTCATTTTATTTGATGTCAGACGTATTTTATTTGGAAGACAAACTTTTTAGTTGAAAATTAATCTCTTTGATTGCACATTCAACAATTTTGTTAGAAATTGTTTTTTTTTTAAATTGATTTTTTCATCTGCAAATTCAGGTATTACATTTTTATTTGAAAGTCCATTATTTTTACTTACAAATTCAACTATTTCCTTAAAAATCTATATTTCTTAGAACGAAACTAGTTTATTTTGTTCAAAATTCTGTTGTCTTTCGTAGAAAATCTTATTGATTGATAATTCATTTTTTTTCGTTAGAAATACAACTACCTGCTCGAAAGAATAAATCGTTTGGTAAAAATTAAATTTTTGTTTCAAAATTTATCTCATTATTTCTTTTGTGGTGAAAAGTCTACTTTTATATTTTTGGTTAGGAATTAATCTTTTTTTGGTTGAGTATTTGATTATTTGGTTGAAAAATTAATTATTCTGCTTAAATTCAATAATTTCGATAGAAAGCCATTCTTTTTGGTTGAGAATTCAACCAGTTTCATGAAAATCCACTTTTTTATTGGAAATTCGACTTTTTGAATATTAAAAAGAATTAAAATTTTTATTCGAGAAGGACAATTCTCAAGAAGAATTATGATTCGATTTGTAACAGTAAACTTTTCAAAATAATTAAGATGAAAAATTAACCGAGAAAAACCCGGAGAATGGAAATCATTCATCTGCTAGACACTCTAATTATTCTAAGAATGTTAAATTAGAAAATGGTTCTCAGTGCGAGAATAAATTTATTTTTGAGGTTTCATTTTTCTGGATAACAATTTGAAGTTTTAAAAAAGGATGATGCAAGGAGCGATGGAAGTTATAAGTGTGAAATGAGAAAGAAATGAAGAAAAAATGGTGAGTCAGAAATTAAGATAAATGGAAGAATCTTGAGATTCCATTTTTCTCTCATGTGAGTACCTGCGATATTTCAGAAGCAACTCCTAATCGAGATGAAACTTGTGATCAAAGAGAGTCGTTCCATATTCTTCAATGAATTTGGATCAGACATTATTTCCTTTCAGCTCTCAATTTTCTTTATATTGGGTTTAATAGAAAAAAAGGACTTAAAATTTATCTAGAAATAGTCGAACTTAGCAGAGTCGTTTTTGAAAATTTTTAATTTTTAATGTTTCATACCAAGCAGAATTAATTTATATGCTAATTAAAAATTTATATTTTCATTCAATTTTAATATGCCTACAATTAATCAGGCCATGAAAATCCTATCGAAACATGTGTAGACAAAATTTAAAATTGGTATCAACAATTAAATTCCGTTTTTATCAATTAATGAATTGATATTCGTAAAACAGCAATACAGTATCCTAATTGAATTATTTTTTGTTTACATTCATGTTTTTTCTTCTTCAGGGTATAAATCGAAAACATTATTATAATTTTAAATATAAAAAATTCAGGGTCAAAGCCTGAATTACTCGCAAAAAAAGACGCATCCTTTTTATTGGTTGCAAATTAATCATTTCAACTAAAAATCCAATACTAAAAATTTTCATTAATAAATCATCATCATTTTCGAATGATCACTTTCAAAGTATTCAATCGGCATTGAGGAATAGCGAAAACAATGCTTTCGAGATTTCCGTCACACTTATTTTTTAGGAATTGATGAAATTCAGAGGGCTTATTTTGTCCACCAATATCTTGGAAGAGGCCAAAGGATTTATAAAAGTGCATCATTCAATGTTGATGCAGAAAAAGAAAAGATGTTTTGATTCGAGAAGAATAGATTGACCTATAATATACTTGAATTTTATTGAAGAGTGAAGAAGCTATGGTAATGCATAATATGTGAAAATACGGTTTTTTATAGTAAACATTTTTTCTTCAACATAATTCAAAGTTTATGCAATGATACAAAAGATTCCTTGGTTCCAGACGAATCGATTGACCTATGATTATAATGCATTTTATGGACAAGTAGGGAAGTTACGGTAATTTATATATTTTCAAAATCGATTTTTATAGTAAAAATTTTCTCATTCTCATAATTTGAAGTTGACGCGAGAATAGATAAGTTGATTTGATTTAAGACGAATCGATTGTCGATTGAATCGATTAACGATTGAAAACATTGATACATTTCATTGAAGAGTATAAGGAAGCTACGGTAATGCATAACATTTGAAAATGCGGTTTTTTATAGTAAAATTTTTTCTTCAACATAAACTGAAGTTGATAAGAGGATATAAAAGATTATTTGGTTTGAGATGAATCGATTGACCTACAACATTAATACGTTTTCCGAAAGAGTAGGGAAGTTATGGTAATTTATATATTTTGAAAATCAGTTCTTTTCGTGGTAAAAATTTTTTCATTAACATAATTGAAAGTAGATGCAAGAGCAGAAAAGATGTGTCGATTTGAGGGTAATCGATTGACCTATAATATACTTGAATTTTATTGAAGAGTAAAGAAGCTATGGTAATGCATATTATGTAAAAATACGGTTTTTTATAGTAAAACTTCCTTCTTCAACATAACTGAAAGTTGATGCAAGAACATAAAAGATTCCTTGATTCAAGACAAATCGATTGACCTACAATTATAATACATTTTATGAAAAAGTAGGAATGTTATGGTAATTTATATATTTTGAAAAGCGATTTCTTGTAGTAAAACTCTTGACATTAACAAAATTCAAAGTTGATGGAAGAATACGAAAGATTTCTTGGTTCAATACGAATCGATTGACCTTCAATTATAATACATTTTATCGAAAAGTAGGAAAGTTATGGTAATTCATATATTTTTATAATCGGTTTTTTTATAGTAAAACTTTTTTCATTGACATAATTCAATGTTGATGCAAAAGCAGAAAAGATGTGTTGATTCGAGAAGAATCGATTGACCTAGAATATTGGTGAATTTTTTCGAATAGTAAGGAAGCTTTGATAATGCATAATATTCGAAAATGCGGTTTTTTACAGTAAAACTTTTTTTTCACCATAATTCAAAGTTGATAAGAGGATGTAAAAGATTCCTTGGTTCGAGACAAATCGGGTGACCTACAATTATAATACATTTTATGGGAAAGTAAGTTATGGCAATTTAGATATTTTTAAAATCATTTTTATATAGTAAAAAATTTTTCATAAACATAATTCAAAGCTGATACAAGAGCAAAAAAGGTGTATTTATTCGATCCAAATTGGTTGACATAGAATATTATTGAACTTTACTGAAGAGTAAGAAAGCTGTGGTAATGCATTACATTTGAAAACACGGTTTTTTATAGTAAAACCTTTTTTTTCAGCAGAATTCAAAGTTGATGCAAGAATATAAAAGATTAATTGGTTCGAGACAAATCGATTGACCTACAATTATAATACATTTTATGGAAAAGTAGGAAAGTTATGGTAATTTATATATTTTTATAATCGGTTTTGTATATTAAAATTTTTTCATTAACATAATTCAAAGTTGATGCAAAAACAGAAAATATGTGTCGATTTGATCCAAATCGATTGATCTAGAATATTATTAAACTCTATTGGAGAATAAGGAAGCTATGGTAATGCATAATATATTTGAAAATACGTTTTTTTTTAGTAAACCCTTTTTGTTCAACATAATTCAAAGTTGATGCAAGAATATAAAAGATTAATTGGTTCGAGAAAAATCGATTGACCTACAATTATAATAAATTTTATGGAAAAGTAAGAAAGTAATGGTAATTTATATATTTTTATAATCGGTGTTGTATAATAAAATTTTTTCATTAACATAATTCAAAGTTGATGCAATAACAGAAAATATGTATTGATTTGATCCAAATCGATTGACCTAGAATATTATTAAACTTTATTGGAGAATAAGGAGGCTATGATAATGCAGAATATTTGAAAATACCGTTTCTTATAGTAAAACTTTCTTCTTCAACATAATTCATAGTTGATGCAAGAATATAAAAGATTTATTGGTTCAATACGAATCGATTGACCTGCAATTATAATACATATTGTGGAAAAGTAGGAAAGTTATGGCAGAATCGATTGACCTAGAATATTGATGAATTTTTTCGAAGAGTAAGGAAGCTTTGATAATGCGTAATATTCAAAAATGCGGTTTTTTACAGTAAAACTTTTTTTTCACCATAATTCAAAGTTGATAAGAGGATATAAAAGATTCCTTGGTTCGAGACGAATCGATTGACCTACAACATTAATACATTTTTTGGAAGAGTAGAGAAGTTATGGTAATTTATATATTTTGAAAATCGGTTTTTTATAGTAAAAATTTGTCATTAACATAATTCAAAGTTGATGCAACAACAGAAAACATGTGTTGATTCGATCCAAATCGATTGACCTATAATATTATTGAACTTTATTGAAGAGTAAGGAAGCTATGGTAATGCGTAATATTTAAAAATACGGTTCTTTATAGTAAAACTTTCTTCTTCAAAATAATTCGAAGTTGATGCAAGAATATAAAAGATTCATTGGTTCGAGACAAATCGATTGACCGACAATTATAATACATTTTATGGAAAAGTAGGAAAGTTATGGTAGTTTATATATTTTTATAATCGGTTTTTTATATTAAAATTTTTTCGTTAACATAATTCAAAGTTGATGCAATAACAGAAAATATATGTTGATTCGATCCAAATCGATTGACCTAGAATTTTATTGGACTTTAAAGAAGGGTAAGGAAGCTATGGTAATGCATAATATTTAAAAAGACGGTTTTTTATAGTAAAACCTTTTTTTTCAACATAATTCAAAGTTGATGCAAGAATATAGAAGATTCATTGGTTCGAGACAAATCGATTGACCTACAATTATAATAAATTTTATGGAAAAGTAGGAAAGTAATGGTAATTTATATATTTTTAAAATCAGTTTTCTACAGTAAAAATATTTTCATTAACATAATTCAAAGTTGAAGGAAGAACCGAAAAAATGTGTTCATTCGATGAACCAAGATTGACCTAGAATATTAATAAATTTCATTGAAGGGTGAGGAAGCTATGGTAATGCATAATATTTGAACATATTTTTTTTATAGTAAAACTCTTTTCTTCGAAATAAGTCAAAGTTGGTGCAGCAATATAAAAGATTCCTTAGTTCGAGACGAATCAATTGACCTACAATTATGATAAATTTTATGGAAAAGTAGGGAAGTTATGGTAATGTATATATTTTGAGAATCGATTTCTATAATGAAAATGTTCTAATTCTCATAATTTAAAGCTGATGAGAAATAAGAAAAGTTGTGTTGATTCGTGACGAATTGATTGACGATTGAATCTATTGACGATTGAAAACATTAATACATTCTATTGAAGAGTAAGGAAGCTATGGTAATGCATAATATTTGAAAATGCGGTTTTTTATAGTAAAACTTTTTCTTCAACATAATTCAAAATTGGTGCAAAAAAAAGGAAGATTCCTTCATTCGGGACGAATCGGTTGACTTACAATATTAAAACATTCTATTGAAGAGTAGGGAAGTTATGATAATTTATGTATTTTGAAAATCGATTTTTATAGTACAAATTTTCTCATTCTCATAATTTATAGTTGATGCGGGAATAAAAAATGTGTTTTGATTCAAGACGAATCGATTTACCTACAACATTGATACATTTTGTTGAAGAGTAACGAAGCTGTGATCATGCATAATACTTAAAAATACGGTTTTCTATAGTGAAACTTTTTTGACTAACATAATTCAAAATTTATGCAGAAACGAAGAAGATTCCTTGATTCGAGTCAAATCGATTTATTGAAGATTAGGAAAGTTATGCTCATTCATAATATTTGAATCATCTGTTTCAAACAGAAAAACATTTTTCATCAATATAATTGAAATTTGACACATGAATAGAAAATACTGTTTGATAATAAATTTTTTAATGGAATAATTCTGATAATTTTTATGAAGAAATCATCAAGATGAGAAAGGGATAGGGTGCGGCAGAAATTTCCCCTTCCCTATTCCAGCTAAAAAAATTATCATGTCGAATACAAAATATGATTTGTCTGGCTTGTCTTTGTGTTTGAAAAATTGTTTGTATTATTTTGTAATTTTCTACTTTTCGACAATTTTTATTTTCACATTGATCAAAATGAAGACTTTGTTTCGTCTATTATTCAAAAAAATCAGTACTGCTCCCTTAATGAGGAAGCTAATGCATTTGCTAACGGGAAGCAAAGTGCTCGTGTAATAGGCACCATGTAATTATAAATAGAATCAAACTGGAACACTCGAGTGATATTATGTGACAGTATTGCAAAAATAATTGAAAAGTAAGAATAATTTACATCTTGAATTCTTTTTTTCATGAAGCTTCGTACTGCTAAAAATATTTTCTAACGAAAATTTCGTGTGCCATGAAGACTGAGTAAAGGTCGAATAAAACATGTCGGTTTGGATTAAAGGCACAAAAAACCGGCTTTATTTTGTTTTTGAATGTTACGTTATAAAACTGTATGTGATGCAGGGAATTACGAGGTACCTGTTGTCCAAAATGTCTCGAAAAAAAAATGTCTACCTTGCTTCTCTTCAACCTCGTACCGAATTTATGACTCGCTTCAAAGAAACAAAACATCTTTCATGCGCAAGCGCCTCGCGGTCGCTCGTAAATATTTAATTTCGCCCCATATCTTGCGAACTCTCGCGAAACTTTCTGCATAGAAATAAAGCTTTCTGGCTGGATGAGAAAAAAAGCTCAACGCCAACGAATGTTCCAAGTTGCAATTTTACATATTTTTAAATAGATTCTTAGCCTGGAACTGCGAGAAAAGTCACATTCTTTATCCTCCTGGTCTGCTAAATATGCATGGAAAGTTTCATGCATGTTATTCATCGTGATCTCCTGAATAAGTTCAGCATTTTTTTCGTGTAGTGAAAAAGTTATGCAGAATGGAAAAGTTTGATTAAATAATTAATCCACCATTTGACGTAACTTTTCTTCAACTGTAAATTTCATTTGGTAACAATATGTAGAATAGGGTGGGTCAAAAATAAATACTTTTGGAATTCGAAATCGCTCCAACACGGAAAGTAGCGTATTGCGGTCCTAAAAAAGTATATTTAATTTGTAATCAATCGACGTGCGGCTTGGTTGCCCGTGCTCGAAGAAAAGGTTTAAAAAATTTCTTGTTTGCAGAGTTTCTGAATTTTATTTATTTTCAATTTTTTTTACATACCTGGAGGTGACAAAAAATTTCTCCATTTTTTTCAGATTTTAATCTAACATTCTTTGGGACATAGTTGCTGTAAAATTTAGCATTTTTTTGGAAATTTTTCTAACACGTTTGCAAACAAGTGGTAAATTATTTCAGTTACATAAGAACTTTTTTGTGACAAAAATGCATTAGAAAAAAAATCCCCAAGGCCCTGAAATTGAAATTAGCAACAAGGCGTATTTTAAAATTTCTGATTTTGGCATTTTGTGAACTTATCTTTCTAACATGTAGTTGAAACATTTTTGTGAGGATGTGTGGGTTTTTAAACATAAAAATACACGGGGGAAAATCGACAAGACCCAGCTATAAAAAATTGGGAATAGAGCGATTTTTTTAAATTTTGATTTTTGTATTCTACGCACCTATCTTTATAACTTGTAGTTTAAACATTTTTCTCACCATGTCTTGGGTTTTAAATATAGAAATACACTTGGAAAATATCCACAAGACCGAGGAATCTAAATTGGAATGACAGCAAATTTTCTTATTTCAGAATTTTGTATCTAACAAAATTAATTTTTTTTATTTTTAAATTTAACATTTTTCGAGCTTGCGTGGAATAGAAAACAGCAACTTTTGAAAATGCTAAGTCGATGTTTATTGAATTAAAAAAGTTACCTGTGAATCTGATTTCCTTAGGTGCGATTCTTTCCAAAATGAAAGAAGGCATGGTTCTTTGTGCTTGCAATTTTACTCAATTTTTCCTTTCTTCATGTATTTTCAAAAAATGTTTAACTTATGAATAAATAAAATTAATTATGTTAGATACAAAATTCCAAAATAAAAAAATTTACTTTTATTCCAATTTCAATTTATGAGTCTTGTCGATTTTTTTAGTGTATTTCCATGTTTAAAAAATCCACACATGCTCACAAAAATGGTTAAACTACAAGCTATGAAGATAAGTTCACAAAATACCAAAATAAAAATTTTTTAAAATCGCGGTATTACCAATTTCAATTCCTGGGTCTTGGGGATTCCTTTAAATGCATTTTTATCACCAAAAAGTTGTGATGTACCTCAAATAATTCTTCTTCTATTTGCAAACGCGTTGAAAAAATGGTCGAAAACAATGTTGCGTTAAACAGGAATTATCTCTCACATCAGAAAATGATACACTGAAGTGAGAAAAAATTGAGAAGGTATTTTTGACCCCTAGGTATGTAAAAAATGGAACTCAGTAAAATTTTGAAAATCAGCGAACGATAAATTTTTGAACCCTTTTTTTCGAGCGGGGATAAATAAGCTGCAAGTCGATCGATTCCAAATTAATTATACTTTTTCAGGACCACAAAATGCTACTTTTCTACGTTGTAGCGATTTAAAATTCCAAAAGTATTCATTTTTAACCCACCCTAATGTAGAACAATGTTCAATCAAGGGAAAAGTTTTTCTAATGCTTGACACTTGTCTGATAAAAAAATAAAATTTCAATCCGTGTCGATACATTGAAGACCAATATCATCAAAATAAAAAAATTTAGTAGGGGATTCCACCGTAAGTAGTTAAAGAACGAACAGTACTATCTTAAAATGAACCAGTGGAATCTCACTGGTTGAAACAGCCAGAAGTGTGTCAATGACAATCAGTGAGATTTCACTCGTTCACTCAGTAGAATTGCGTCAATAGTTAAATGAGTGACGTTCACTGGTTAAATCAGTGAAGTTCACTGGTTCACTGGTTAAATCAGTGAGGTTCACTGGTTCACTGGTTAAATCAGTGAACTACTGGTATACCAGTAGTCATCTGGTCAAACGCGTTTTTTTCCAACAGCTAGTTAGATATGACACTTATCATTCATCATTTGTAAGCTAACTTTTGGAAAATTATTTTTAAAAAACCGCAATTTACTCTTACAACAAAATAAGAAAAACTCTAGTACCTAAAAAAGTTCGTTTTTATGCGAGAAATGCAAATAACTGACCGCAGACATGCGCGCTCCAGACGAATGGAGGTTCAAGTTTGGGCCGCGTGGAGCGCTATATCACTTGTTGAATCTATCATATAGTGTCACTGGTATATTCAGTGACGCTGTTCTAGTCGAGTCACACCCTGGTTCACTCATTCAAATTCGCATAATCACTGCTTCACCAGTGAAAATGCAAAATACTGATTCAGTCAATTACAAGTTCACTGGTTCAGTTTAAGAGAGTAGATAGTAATTAATTAAAGGCAAAATATACCTGAAATATTCAATTCTTAATTTAATGTATAAACACATATAGTGACCTAAGTATTAATTGAATCATAATAATTATTTTACATCCATTAGTATTTCAAATTGGAGATTGTTCACTGTAGGTTCATTATTTATTGTAGGGTGGCCAACATTAGTTGCAATTAAAAAAAAATATCTGAATTTTCAAGGCAAAAAAAAGAACTTTAAAAAAAAAACTTTAATTTTCCACCCGAAAAGTTGAGTTACTGACAGAAAATTTATTTTTCAGCCAATAGAGATAAATTTTCAAACAAGAAATAAGACTTTTCTACCATCCAAGATAAATTGTAAATTCAAAAGGAGGAATTTTCAATAAAATACATACATTTTTAACAAAAGAGGTAAATCTTCAACTGAAAAAGAAAATATTCGCAACCAAAAATTGAAAATTTGAATTTTCTGTTATGAAAACCAATTTCCAACAACAAAAAAATTGAATATTACCAAGCAAGATCAATTTTCTACCGAAATAAATGAATTTTTAATAAAATAGTTCATTTTTCCACTCAAAAAATCCAATTTTTCAGGAAAAAGTTGACTTTTGAACCAGAAAAGAATTTTCCATGAGGAGTTTAATTTTTGATCAAGAAAGATGAATTTTCAAACGAAAATCGAATCGTTAATTTTTTTAAACCAAAGTCTAATTTTCAACGCAAGAAGAAAAGATACAGAGAAAAAATTTTTAGCCACAAATGGAATAGCTAAATTTTCAGAAAAATTGATATTTATTAAGAAAAAATAAATTTGCAACAAAATAGTTCAGTTTCTGTATGAAAGGTTTAAATTTCTACCATAGTAGTTAAATTCTTGTCAAAAATATAAATTTTCAACAACAAAAATTAATCTCCAACCAAATAGATGAATTTCTTTCCAAACAATTGAATTTACAAATAAATAATAAGAATTCCGAACAAAACATGTGAAAGTTATTATTTGAACGAAAAAAATTCTAAATGAAAAATAATTGAATTTATCTGAAAAGAAAGACCAATTTTCTTTAAAAAAGTTGAATTCCCAACCAAAACAGATTAATTTTCGACCAAGAAATAGCATTTTAAATCAAAAGTTATCAATTTTCAAACCAGAAGTGTGACTTTTCTACCGTGAAATATAAATTTGTAATATGGAGAACAATTTTGCGATAAAATAAATTAACTTTTAACCGAACATTTGAATTTTCAACTAAAAAATAAAATCTCCACAACCAAAAATGGAATAGTAACATTTTCATTCAAAATTTTCCACAATAAAACAGAATTTCTAATCCACCAAATAGATGAATGTTCAACCAACAAAATTAATTTTTTTCCAAAATATATGAATTTTCAACAAAAAAGTTAAGTTTATTACCTAAAAGTCGACTATTTTAGAGAACAGTTGACTATAAAGCCAAAAAAGAAGAATTTTCAACAAGAAAGTTCATTTTAAATCAGAGAAGATGAACTTTTAACGAAATAATTGAAATTTCAGGTCAAAAAGATAATTTTGCAACCGAAAATGGAATCGTTAATTTTTCAGAATCAGAAACTACTTGAAAAAATATATAAGGGCAAAATTCTTAGCCAAAAATGGGAATCGTTCAACTATATCAGTTTAAGAAACAAATTTCACAAAAAAAAAAACAATTTCCATCAGTTAAATTCAACTTAAAAAGACAAATTTCCAACACAATAGATGAATCCTTATGCAAAATGATGAATTTAAATGAAAAAAACAAGAATTTTTTCTCCAAATATACGAAAGTTTTAAGAAAGTATATGAATTTCCTAATAAATGCTTGAATTTCCAACTTATGATGAAAATTTTTTGAATAAAAAATGCATTAGCTACATTTTTAGGAAAAAAATTAATATTTTACCAGAAAAAAAAATTTCAACAAAATAGTTTTATTGGCGTAATGAATAGTTTGAATTTCGACCACTGTAATCGAATTTTCAACCAAGAATGTGATAAATTATTTCATTAAGCAAACATCAATTTTCCACAATATTGTTGAATCCTCAGTTAGAACAGACTAACTTTCAACAAAGAAGTAGCATTTTTGACTCAAAAAGGATGTATTTTTAAACAAGAAGATTAATTTTCTACCAAAAGGACAATTTTTCAACAATTTATATGAATTTTCATTCAGAAAAGAATAATTTTCAATATGAAATATACATTTTGAACTAAAAATGGCTTAGTTACATTTCAGAATGAAGACAATTATTTTCTAACCAGAAAAAAATTTTTTTAAATAGTTAAATTTTCAAACAAACAGTTCAATTTCTAGGCAAGGAATTGATATTTTAACTAAGAAGATTGATTTTTCAAAAAAAGGTTGAATTATTAACAAAATGCATGAATTCTTCACTAGGTACTTGAATGTTTAACAAAAAGAGATGAATTTTTAACCAAATAGTTACAAGAAATTTTATACAATAAAGGTAAATTTGAACTACAGAGATGAAGTTTTAACTCAAATAATAAATCTTAAAATAAAAAATGTATTTTGAAGAAAAGAGTTTCACAATCAACATGAGAGTTAAACCATCAACCAAAAAAATTATATCTAACCAAGAAAATTGATTTCCTACAAAAAAGTATGAACTATCAACAAAATGCGTGAATTTTCAACAAATGTCCTCAATTTTTAACTGAAAGAGACGAATTTTCAACCAAAAATGAAATTAATTTTTCCAAAAACAGTTAAACTTTTAATCGAAGAGATTAGGCATAAACCAAAAAATGAATTTTTAACAAAGTAGTTCACCTCTTAACCAATTAGTTGAATTTCGGACTCAAAAATATAAGTTTATAATAAAAAAAAATTATCTTTGAATCCAGAATATTTGAAAAAAGGCCAATTCATTAAAAAGAGGGGTAAAAATTAAAATGCTCTAAAAATAAGGTATAGAAAAATTTAAGTTGTACAATTCTTGGCAAATGAAAGAAAAAGATATACAGAATATTATTTAAAGCAATCTCATTGCAATATCAAGAAGTTTCATTTTATTACTCATTGTTCAATTGACGTTCATATAAAATTGAATTTATGTTTAATGAACATATTGTCACATTTTAATCGCATGAAATTAAAAATAACATTAATTTCAAACGTTATAAGTTACAAAATTATTCAGTTTTGAGTGCTTTCAATTCAAAATTGTACATTTTTTAATTACACATCTTTTTTAATTTTCAATGTTTTGGAATAGAAATAATACCTTTTCATTTGAAATATTTTCTTTCTTTATAATTTTGCGTAATAAAACTTATTTTCTTTGAAACGTTTAAAATTCGATATCAAGCGAATAAAAATTTATTTTGTCATTAGCCGAATTTCAAAGATAGCGTGGCTGGAAGTACATAGCTCAGATATTTCAATCGAGATTTTATTCCTCAATTTTATTGAAAACATTACAGGATTTGCAAAGTCTCAGTGTTTTGTCACTTTTTGTAATTATTTATGGAAATGTCAAAAAATTGTTATGAATGAGAATTTGTAATTTTTAATTACAAACTAAACTTTTAAATACTTAATTTCTAAATTGTAAGACTGCAAAAATTATCAATTTAAGGCTTTTAATATTAAATATTCGTCAATGTTTAAAGTTTATTTAAAACAAATTGTGCATTTCGTATGGCTACTATGCTGATAGTTACTTTTATTTAAATTTATTGGCAAGGAAAATTAAAAATTAAATTTTTGTTTTGTTGTTTCTGCTATCAAATTTTATAGGGTGAGCTTGTGTTGGAAAATAAATTTATTTAAGTGCAGACTTTTAATAACTACCGTCCACGGCAGTATCGTACGTGGATATACGACTTTATGCTAGTAATAAAGATTCTGCTGCGCCAAGAAGCAAAAGATCGTAACTTTTGTTTGTGAAGCTAAAAATAACTATAATCACGTTGAAATAACTTTGTTATGACTTAGAAAGTGCTTATATTTTTCATTTTGAATAAAGTTTTTCTCATTTTCTTAAGATCAACTTTTGCGTCAGAAAGAAAAAAAAATTAATAATATGATTTTTTGGTAGAGAAGATTTTTAAATTGTTACTAGGCCTTACTATTCTTTTCAATTCATGTATGGATAATTGTCAAATTGTAGGGATAATAAGAAATAATAATGAATCCATGCGCACGCGTACATAATCAGTCGTACGCTGTTCTGTTGTACCGTACGGTAATGATGCGAGAAAAATGTTAAAGTTTAACCTTTTTCAATGTTTATGAAAAAATAACAGATTTTAATTATGAAAAGTCACCTACTTATTAAAGAAAACTCCGCCTAGAAAGTAATGGAATGGTTTTCATTTTTTTTTTCACCCCGAAAATGGTTTTTAACGCACGTACGGGAATGACGTTTTGCTGTCAAGATGCACTTTTCAGTTTTAATATCGTATTCCCAAAAAAAAGAGCTTAGTGTTTTAAGATTAATTCTATAAAATCTTGTATTAAACGATATGCCTAATATTTCGGTATATATAACTCAACTGTATCCACAATATTTTACTAGAAAAAAAGACGTACGGTAATGACTTCTGAAATGGCAAAAATTAAAGGACAGACTTTAAGGCTTTTACAATATTATTTATTTGACTTAAAAAATTTCTTAAAAAAAAAGGACAAAATCAGTTTATCCTTGTGCGAAGTGAAGTTGGGACGACGTACGGTAATGACGTTTCGGGTGTTCTTATATTTAATCAAAGTAAATAGGAAAAGGAATAAAAAAAAACTGACCATTTTGTAGAGGATGATAATAAGTTTTTATTAAATTAAAAAAAAAATCAGCACGAGTTTCTAAGTTAATGTTGTATTACTGGGACTTCAAGTTTGCCTCCAATTTGACAATTACCCATATATTTTTTTTTAGTGTGGTAGGTATCCTTAATTTCAAAAATAATACTAGCCTTGAAGCCCTTATGTTTTCGCTAACTTTTCGCACAATTTGAAATTTAATAATTGAAATAACTTAATTTAAAAATCCGAATCAAAGAATTCTTCCATTTTTAAACCAAGTTTGGAATTATATAATTTTCAATGACAATACTTTTTATTATATGATTCTTTTTTATTTTCTATGTTTGTTTTCTACGAAGAGAAATGCTTTCTTATGATCTTATTATTGAAAGTAGGCATTATCAATCACTCTGAGAAGCGTTTCATAACCAGAAAATTACCAAAAATTTGTTTTCTTTTCGAAATAATTTTTAACTAATAGCCTTGATATTCCAAAAAATTCAAATTGAAATCCTGCAAAATTGATGATAGTTTCGAATTCTGATATTAAAAATGTCAGAAAAATCCCACTATTGAATATTTCAAGTTTTTAAAATTTTATATTGAAAGTCTTGATAGTCATTCTTGGGTTTGATCATTTAAAATATACTGAAATGTATGGTTTCAAATCTTGTCAGTTTTTATATCAATTATTTCAGATTTGGATACTAAAATCTTGAAAATAACAATTTTTTAGAACGAGGCATTGGAAAGTGAATTATTTTTTATTTGAACATGGTTCCAAAATATTGAAAATTTCAACCTCAACGTTTTCAAAAATTTGTTAATTCACTTAATTTGTGTGTGTGTCTGTGTGTGTGTGTGTGCATGTGTGTGTGTGTGTGTGTATATTGTTGTGGGTAGATGTCACACCTTTTTGTGAACATGATAACTTGAAAATGGTTGCAAATAAATTTATGAAATTTGGAGGGCTCATTTTTACCACTAATATCGTGGAACTGACCAATAGATTCTTTAAAATATTCATCGTACATTTTTCAGCACTCAATAATATTTAAAAAATCGATTTTCCATGGTAAAACTTCTCTCACTAACATAATTCAAAGTTGATGAAAATATATAAACGATTCCTCGATTTAAAACGAATTGATTGACCTCAATATTAATAAATTTTGTTTTAATTTCTTTCCGGTATCTTATAATATTAAAGAATAATAAAGTTATCGTCAATTATTTTATATTTAAAATCGATTTCATAGTAAAAATTTTTTAATTCCTATAATTTGAAGTTGATGCTATAACAAAAAAAGACATGTTGATGCAAGACGTATCGATGGACCTATAATATTGATACATTTTATTGAAGAGTACGAAAGCTACGGTGATGCATATTATTTGAAAATACGGGTTTTCACAGTAGAACCTTTTTCTGGAACATAATTAAAAGTAAATGCAAGAATATAAACATTCCTTGGCTTAAGACGAATCGATGGACCTTTAAAATAATTACATTTTATTAAAAAGTAAGGAAGTTAAAATCACTTAAATTATATTTAGAATCGATTTTTATAGTGTAGAATTGTCAATTCTCATAATTCAAAGTTGATGCAAGAACAGAAAAGATGTGTTGATTCGAGAAGAATCGATTGACCTATAATACCAATGAATCTTATCGAAGAGTAGGGAAGTTATGGCAATTTGTATATTTATGAAATCGGTCTTCCTCATAAAGAAATTTTATCATTCTCATAAGTTGAAGTTTGTGCGAGAATAGAAAAGTTGTGTTGATTCAAGACGAATCGATTGACTCATAGTATTTATACATTCTATTGAAGAGTAAACAGCTATGGCAATACATAATATTCGAAAACAAGGTTTTTTATACTCAAACTTTTTTCTTCAATATAATTCAAAGTTGATAAAAGAATTATAAAAGTTCCTGGTTTTAGACGAGTCGATTGACCTATAATATTACTACTTTTTATTGAAGAGTTATTTTCATTTACAATATTTATAACATCTGTTCCAAACAGAAGAGCTTTTTTCCTCGACATAATTCAAAGTTGACACATGAATAGAAAATACATTTTGATCATAATTTTCCAAATAGAATAATTCTGTCATTGTTTGTAAGGAAATCATAAGGCTGCGAAAGCGGATAGGGTACGACAGAACTGTTCTCTTTCCTTTTCCAGCTCGAAAAATTATAATTTCCAAAACAAAATTTGATTTTTCTTTGTATTTAGAAAATTTTTTGTATTATCACTGATGCTTTTTTAACGAGGATACACTCGAGATCGAATTCAAAGCTAGTTTAACTTTGGAATTATATCTATCTTCTTTTTTATTTTAATTTTGAAAATTTTAATCTACAAAATATATTAAAATTGTGCGGCTTTCGGTTAGAGATTTTGAAAAGTTATGAATTTCGAATTGAAAAGTATTTGACTGTAAGATTTTAGAAGTTTCTAATAATTTTGAATATAGTGTTGACAAGTAAACGGTTTGAATTGAAAAAATTCAAGATTGTGTTGCTTAAAATCACAATATCTGGTGAAGCGAATTTTTTAAAATCTTGAATAAATATTTAATAATAATTTTTGTGAGAATTTTTTCAATTCAAAAGTTTTTATTAACAAATTATTCAATTTTGAATGCTTCTCATTAGAAATAATGCGGTTACAAGCTATCAATTCTATTTCGTCTCGAATTGTATTTTGCTTTGAAATCAAAATCTTAAAATACTAAATTTGTAACATTTTCAAATTGTCCTATTTTCGAAATTTCATTCTGAAATTATTTAATTTCGACATTCTTCAATTCAAAATAAAATACCCCATTTTATGAGCATTTTTCTTCCTGAGAGAGGGAGGTTTTTCCCTAACAAAAGAAAAAATGGATGATCTTAATATTCTTCGAGCATATTTTTTTGTCTTACCGAAAATCATAGAGCTCAATAAATTAAAAAAAAGTTTCTGAAGTTTCTAAATAGCTATTGATTAATCCATAACGGCCATCTGAAGTTCGTCAGTAAATCAATCCACGCGTTTTGAAGACGCAAACAATTGCATCAAATGCAGAAATAATATTCGCAACATCAGAAAAATCCTCCTATGAACATACAAAATAATTTTCTTTAAAAATTTGACAACGATATTCGCAGGTTATGGTAGTTCATAAAAGGTTCTGAATTTGGGAAATTGGTGCGTCTCGAAGACGCGAACAAATACTTTATAAACATCACTGTTGGATTTCCAAGCTTGAAAAAATTTCCCTCATATCAAGAAGATTATTAATTTATTTTTTTAAATTATAAATCGGTATTGCTAGATCATAGGAGGTCATAGAAGGTTCGTCAGTAGGTCATTTGACGTGTCTCGAAGACGCAAACATTTCTGGTAGTCGAGCGAAGTATCTCAAAGGCGCGAACAAATACGCTAGATATTGTATTGTGTTTTGAATATCAGGGACGTTTGTCTCATGAAAAAAAGGTATTTTTCTTCAAATCTTTATACGCAAGAAACCACTGCCAAACGGTCGTTCTAGCAAAAAGTCTTTTCAGACCAGAATATCAGTTGGAGCTACAATTGTTCCCAATTTCCTGATCAGAGCTCCTTCAATTTTCGAGATATGAAAATTATATATGGAAATTCAGGTAATTACGAACCTCCGTCTATGAGGAAGCAATTGCTCAATTTTGGATGTTTGCAATTAGAAATGATATAATTTTAAATTCTTCCAAATGATATTGTCAAATTGAAACTTTTTCAATTCCAAATTTTTCAATATGTTTCTTAGAAATTTCGAAACCCTTTAATACTAAATTATTAATTACTAGTTACTGTTTGAGAAAATTTGAATAAAAAACAAGAAGAAAAAATCTAAGAAGCTGATGCCAATTGAAAAAATCTTCTAAATTATGATACTTGAGTCAATTAAAAATAAGATCATGATTTATCTTGGAAAAATTACAAAATGTAGCTTTTCGAAAATTTCGAAAAAAATAAAGCTTTTTAATGATTCATAATAACTAAAGAGAAAGAAGAAGCTTTCTAAGGTTATTTGAATAGCTTACCATCTACAAATCTGCAATTTAAGCGATTTTGTAAAATAAAAATCGTATTAGATTTTTGAAAAAATCCTCTTCAAATTGATGCAAA
Source organism: Andricus quercusramuli (assembly GCA_932178445.1). NCBI lineage: Eukaryota > Metazoa > Arthropoda > Insecta > Hymenoptera > Cynipidae > Andricus > Andricus quercusramuli. The sequence goes on along the minus strand of CAKNXH010000530.1, from coordinate 204,849 downwards.
GTAACAGACAGTGGGTTATGACATCTAACGAGTATAATGCCAATTTGCTTCGAGTTCTTTCTGTAAGAAAGGCAATTCAATTCTATAGAAAATTTTAACAAAAAGGGATTTAAAATGTAAAGCTGAACCAGAGCCATCATTATTACGAAAAACCGACCTTCCTTCATGAGAATGAAGTATTCCCGTTTTAGATTCTCATCCTAATGAGACGGTATTGGTTTTACATAAAATTTGACTTTGTCGGTTTTCATAAAAATTCCAGGTTTTGAAATCCCCTGAGTCAGAGAAAATGATTTTCACGAGAATCGAAAAATCGTCTGTTTGTCTGTAGTCTGTCTGTAGTGTGTGGGGACGACAACTTTCGAAAGACTGATCAGATTAAATTGAGATTTGGCACACGTTTTTAAGATATAGAAAAAAAGAAAAAGTTCGTTAATCAGTCGTTTTTGTCTTACCGTTCGGTTTTTATGCATCGAAAATGCTTGTTAAGAAATAAAGAAAGCCAATTGGTGCATGCTGAAGAACTGATAACAATTTTTCGAAAATATTTTTCTTATGACACATATATTTCGTTTTGAGTGCGGAAAATGTTATTAAAAATAAGAAATTCAGTTTTCTCAGTGAAATTGTGCAAGATGAGAAAAAAATGAATTCACAAAAATTACTTATCCAAAAAGATGTATAAATTTGTTTGAAATTGTTTTCTTGTAGAACGCCTAGTTTGTTTTAATCGTAAAAAATGACACTAAAAATCTAAAAAAATCAAATCTTTGGAAAAACGACAAGCAATACAAAAAAGGTAATATTGAAGAAGTAGTGACTATTTTAATGTCATTTTTTTATTACTAATTTGTATACCTCGTGCTAATTATGATTATTTAACGGTTTCAAAAATACAAATTTGTTTTCATTATAATACATAAAGTTATATTCCTATCTTTTCACAATCAATTGGTGATTAATATCAAACAATCAATAATTGTTTTTAGCAATTTTCTCACAGAATAGATATAGAAAGTCGCAACTTTTCCGAATTTTTCAACTTGTTTCAACTTTTCAGTCAGAGAGAAGCATTAATCAATTAAATTCAACAGAAACGATGAATTCAAAATCAACAAACATTACTGATGAAACCATTTTTTAATAATATTGTCGTAGAATAATGCTAAAAAGTTGCGGTTTTATCTGAAATTTTCAACTTTTCGTCTCTTTTCACTAAGTTTATGGCAATAACTAATAAAATTTAACAAAGTTAATCGTGTAATCTATTCATTATTATTCATAATAATATTCTGACAAAATGATACAAGAAAGTTTCAATTATTTCTGGAATTTTTCACTTTTGGTCCACTTTTCAATTAGACTCAGGTAATAATTAATAATTCAATTCAGAAAACATGATTGTATAAACCATTTATTGCTATTTTTAATAAATTTCTACTTGAATAATGCTAATAAGTTGAAGTTTTCTTTTGAATTTTCCACTGCATGTCAACTGCTCACTTAGTGAGGTAATAGTTAATACAAGTTAACACACATAATTATTGAAACAATTTATCATGGTTTATAACTACTTTCTTTTAGAATAATGCTAGAAAGTCGTACATTCTCCTGAAATTTTTAGCTTCACATTCACTTTTAGTTGGGAAAAAATAATAAATACTAATGTTAGTTTAAGTATAAGAGCTCCAAGTTACCAATTTAAGGAAAATTTTCATTCAGTATGATCTTCGTAGAAAATTTGAAGAATATTTTAAATATCTGCTCTATTTAAAAAAAATATATTCACAAATAAAGGGATTGTTTTAGAAATGATTCTTTCTATTGTTTAATTATTATTTGTTCATAACTAAAAAGCCGAAGCAAAGTACAAAGTTTTAGAAGAAACCGCAATTTCCTACCAATTATCTGAGTGAAGATAGTTATAAACAACAATAAATTGTGTAAACAATTATGTTTCATCTCCAGCATTAATCAATACCTCACTCTAATTGAAAAGTGGAACAAAAGTGGAAAATTTTAGAAAAAACTGGAACTTCCTAACATTATTTCAAAGAGAATATTATTATGAATAATAATAAATTTTTTGAATAATTTATGTGAAGATCTGATTATTTATTTAAAATATGCACTTTATTTTTTTGTTGGAAAAACCCTCCCTCTATCAGAAAAAAAATGTATTTGTTACCTATAAGAAAGGAAAATGTGCATAAAACGAGCAGAAATAAATGTTTTGATAGTGTATACATTCGCGCTTCGCGCTCGATATTTGATTCACAAATATGAAAATATTAAAATGTCTTATCTATTAATTTTTTTCGTGTCTTGTGCCGTTTGTCAACAAATTGAATTTATTTTATTCCTAAATCAGTTTTTTTACAAATGAAACAAAAACCACGCGGCCCATCAAAAAGTGATTATTAACAAATTTGTAGATCTTTTTTTTTTAGTGCAAAATTTTTGACGATTCATCTCTTCTAGTATTTTGTATACTGTGATCGCAGAATGGAATTCTTGGATTTTTATTATTTTTTTGTGCGATAAAAATGTGAATTTTCGGTTTTTCAAAAAAATGTAAAAAATTCTTATTATGTCTTATTATGTCTATGTATAAAAGTCTTATATTGTGGGGTGTTTTAAAAGAAAAATTTCTCTTCCCTACTTTCTTCCATATTATGCGTTGTTTAGCTTAAGATGTTCATTTTCGTTTGTTCTTTGGAATTTTGTAAACGCTATAATTTCGGTAATTTTTCTTCTATCAAAAAAAGTAATGAAAATATTTTTTTTGGCCTTCTTGAGTAACATTATTATCCGCCCATAGAATTTTCGAATAAGGAAAGAAGTGCTTTCAACATTTTTCAAAATGTGTCGACTTTTTGAATTTTTATCCAAAATGGCTGGCTGACAAACCTGAAATTCATTTTAGGGTAATTGAAGAGTATATCAAAGCCTAATCCAATAGCTTGATTCTTTTAAAAGTTATTCTGCCAACAATATGAAAATCTGCAGACAGACAGACAAACAGACAGACTAACAGACAGACAGACATTTTGTGAAAACCTGTTTTTTGTGTTCCGGGGGTCTCAAAACGTAGACATTTAGCAGAAACGGGAGGGGTGGGGGAGGATTTCACACAAATCTAATACCTTCTCATTATAGGATGAAAATGAAAAAATTTTTCAAATGCATTTATGGTCCACCCTAAGGTCCATGCATCTTTTATTTTTTGAAAGTTGTATTTTAAGCTGCGCTCTTATATTCGTTATAAGGCAATGAAAAAACAATTTTTAAATTATTTTCAAGCCAGAAAAGTTTCTAATAATTTTTGTCATTTTAACTAAAATCTTCAAGTGCACACATTTTGATATTCAAAAGAGCTCAATACTGATTTGTAAAATAAAACTACTCTTGAACATATAAGGCGATGCGGGTGGCTTTGTGGTAACAGAGCTTTGAGAGGAATGAAATTTAATGATTGTCATTGAAATGGAACTAGTTTGTGGTTTGGGACGAGATACAGTAATTTTGTCTTTGAACTTACAAACTATATTCGAATTTGTGGTGTGGATACACTCCTGCTAATTATTCCAGCCTAAGTTTAGATTCAGTTTAAGTTTACCTATAATTTCAAGCTTCCCAGTTTTGGCCTGTAGTTTTTTTATTTCAAGGAAAAAATAATTTTCGTAGAAACTAGAAATTCCAAAGAACAATTTAGTTTCCATATTTATTCATATTTCTTTGAGGCTATATAAACCTAATTTTGCTGAAGTCATTGGAAGAATTCAAAACGATTTTTCAAGATTTCAGATACATGTCAGATAAAAAATTCATCAACAAAAATTTATCTTCAACCAAATCTAAGAGAATAAATAATGTATTCCTCAACCAAAAAGATTAGTTTTCAACAAGCTGTATTTCCTTCTAAAAAAGATAAAATGTTTTCCAAATAACGGAATAGTTATAAAAGTAGTATAACTCTTAACCACGAACTTGACTTTTCAACGAAAAAGCACAAACATAAAACCAAAAAGATTTGAACTTTGATTTGAAAACAGTTAAATTCATGAAAGAAGACGAATCGTAAAAAAATATTCAAATCCTCAATGAACATGAATTTTCAAATAATCTAATAAATCTTCATCAAAAATAGCAAATTTTCAACGAACCATTCCAACTTTAAACCAAATGGTTGACTTTTTTACCAGAAAATAAAAGATTTCGGTCAGAATAATAAATTTTCAATCCAAGAAGACAAATTTTCAACGAATAGTTTTTTTTGAGCCCAAGAAAAAATTCTATCATAAAAAATGAAATTTCAAATAAAGAAGAAAAATTTTCGATGGAATAGTTGAATTCCCAACCAAAAAAATGTTTCTGTTAAGAAAGAAAAACATTTTAATTAAATTATAATTTGAAGAGAAAAATAATTTTTTATGGGAAATCAGAAGTTTGAATAACTATATATTTGTTTTCAAGGTTATATGAATATAATTTTCCTCGAAGTCTCGAAAGCTTCAAAAAGAATTTTGAAGGATTTATATGTGTTGAAAAAGCACACAGCCAATTTTTGAAACATCTTTTTATGATTCAGCCTAATTTCAAGAAAAGCTCGACTCAGTTAAAAAATATTTAGGACTCTAAGAAGTTTAGGAAAAATTAAAAAATATTGAATAAATTCTGAACAATTTTATGAGACATTTTTTTCATTCCTTTAAACCTTTCAAAATTCTTAGAAAGCTTGAAAAATTTACATTTTGTCCTTAAAATCTTACAAATTATTTTCATTAATTTTGTAAATGTTTTGAAATGCTTGAAAATTCTTCTGAATGTTATCTTAAGAACAATTTTTCCAAATACGAAATCATTTTGAATTTCGCGATTTTATTTTTTGGAAATATTTTCAATGTTAAAAAAAATTGCTTTAAAATTTCAGATTTAAAAAAAAAGTTTCAGAAATATTTTCATAATTTTGAAAATCAATTTTTCAAAACAAAAAGCATGTTCGAAAGACTTTCTAAAGCTTTTTTCTCTCTTTAATTGTTGCAGCTAGACAAAACTTAAATATTAAATTATTATCAATGATTGAAAAGCTGCAAAATTTTATTTTAATCATCAACTTGAATAGAACAATTTTCAACAAAAAATGGAATGGTTATATTTTTAACTAAAAATATAACTCTTTCAGCGAAAATTAAATAGTTAAATTGTCTGTTAGGAAATTAATATTGAGATGAAAAAACCATTTTTAACCATATGATTAAATCTTGAGTTCAAGGAATACATTTTCTACCAAAATAGCTAAGAGTGTCATTAGAGTGAGAGGCGCCTGAAACGAAAGAACTTGGATACTAATATGCCCGAGTGGCGAGCTTTACATGGCCACTTTGAGAAGCTCTTCACCTGGGATGCTTGCTAAAGGGATTGATCAGCTACTTTGGTCGAAGCAGCGTTGTGGAATGAGCTAGAATTTCCTACAAAGCGAATTATTTTTCATCAATTTCTAGGATTTTCTGTGACAAAGAATATTTTTTCACCGAAGAGACAAATTTTCAACTAAAAAATAATAACTTTGACTAAAAATCGAATAGATGAATTGCGATGTTGGAAAATTAATTTACGAAATAAAAACCAACGAAGAATTTAAATAATTTCTGCCAAGATTGTTTGAAAGAAAGCTTGACGAAAGTTTCTGAGAGCAAGGATGGAACTTTGTTATTTCGAAAGAAAAAGAAAATGCATTCACAGTCAGAATAAGGAAAAGAGTGATGGTGAGAAAAAGAGAACAAGAGGATGACCAAAGATAGGATAACGCAATGCGAGAAGTTTTCGCAAGAAACTTTGGGATTGAAAATATTTTGTGTGCCTGAGTTTTTTTCCCCTTTTTGGCGATCTCTTTCCATAGCCGTTCTCTTTCTTTGCTCGATTCGATGTTTGACAATAGTTTGAATCCAATCGCTTGCACGAACTTGGTTTCCGAGATCAAGTCTGATCTCTTTCGTTTCTATTTCGCGTTGCAACTGTTAAAGTTGCTTTAAATCTTCTCTCCTTTATCTTCACACTTCAAATCCAGGTCAGAGGCTTCCGAAATGGGGGGTGGCCGTGTTGCGATTTATAGTGCAATTTTATTCGAAAAGCACAATCTGCAAAATATGAGTATGATAAGTATCATAGAATTACAAATTGAAGAAAAATGAGTATTTTGAACATTCCGCTAAAATATGTTCTCATTTTTACACGGATAAGGATGGTTAGTCCGCCTGAACATCCAGAGTGTTTGGCTGACTAGATTTGAGCTTTAGCTATGGGACAGCCCCCTAGATGGAGTAGTCTAACATAAGTGGATTGACAAAATTTGACGGTTAGCTTCACTGTTCCAGTGTGAAGTCGACGATCCTGGAGTTCGAACCTGATTATCCCAGGAGTTAAAACCTAATTATCCCAGGAGTTTCAACTTGATTTATTCAGTGTGTTAACCTAATCACATCAGAGGATCAACTTTATTATCTGTGGTCCTTCTCCTACCTACATATTTATTCGTGATAGTAAGAGTGTTCGGTAGATGTCGTGATGCAGCTACTTCTGATTGACACTCTGGATTGTCAAATTGACTATCCTGATACTCTAAATACTGTGGACGGTACTTGGTACTATCTAGAAGATCAAACGGACCATCAAATTTTAACACTTCAAATTTGACTATCCATTTTTCTCTGTGCACGTCTCTGTGTGCAAGTTCACGCGAATATTTCGCATAAAGCAGAGTGATTTCTACACTTCGGTAGAAAATTAGCGAATGAATCGGTTTAAATTGTTGTTGATTGTGTCAATTGTTACCGATCGGGTTGAATTGAATAAATGCGCTTGTAGGTTATTGCATGTGCAACATTATTATGATTATTAATACATTAGTGGCCTACTCCACTCGTATGTGGCCGTGGCAATAAAAAGAACTCAGTTACAGAAACTAAACATTACTTTATTCAAATTTAGACTAAGTACATTGCTCGTACTTTTGTACCTCCTTTCTCTCTAGTTACTAACTGACTATCGCTAGAGCGGAAACTCTCTCTTCTCCCTAGGCTCGCTCCGCCATTAACATTCTAACGTCTGGAAGGAAACTCGCTAGTCTTTTTCTCGATATCAATTCGGTCAGGGTCCTAAGACCCTACACGCTTGCCTGCAGTGCGCCCTTTGCAGTTTACGTTTGTAACACACATGACGCGCACGTGGTTACAGGTTGAAAATTAAATTTTTAATAATTCAACAAAAATTTCCAGTGCCAAAAATAGATTGTTCATTCAGGCGGTATACCGAATGAAGAGTCGAAAGTATGCGAGTTAACGGTACATAAAAATCCTGCAATCTAATGATGTGATAATGATATAGTCTCTTTATCAAGTAGGCAATAGTAGTTTGATTTAGCCGGTATATTATTGTAAAACGTTTATTTACATCTTCTTGAATTTATATTGTTGACATTTTTGGTTCGAAAGCGAAAAAAACCGCTCGTAAATAATTATCGCGATATCAAAATGCTGTAGTGGCAACTTAACCTCTAATTCAAAATAATGTGTATCCAATTGAAAATGATTGGAATCATTAAAACGTAGAATGGTGCCAATATTTTAAAACTTAGAATAAATAAATGGTAGGTAATTATTCATTAAATTCTTTTGAATTTTTAGTGGAAAAACTTATCTTATATTTTAAAATGTCAGACAGTATAACAATTTTGAAATTATAAATAAGTTTGATATGAAATTCTCGAAAATTTCTAGTTTTGAATATTTAAAATACTCATTTTTGAATATTTCGAATGATTTGGTTTGTAACGCCGAATCTTAAAATCTTTGAATTTTAACGGTTTTAAACTATTAATTGTATAGTACTCGATTGTTCAGGAGGCTTTATGTAATGAAAAAGTTAAATAAATCAACAATAATTGACAGAAATTAGCTTGGAGATTTAACTATTGAAAAACTGTTACAGATTAAAATATTTTCATATTTATACATAAAAAGATGTGGTATTTACAGCTGAAATAGTTCAGAATTTTATTGAATTTCAAATTCCCGGTAATTTCCCGGTTTTTCCCGGTCAAGTTTTACAATTTTACTTGTCAACTAAAAGTAACATCCATATTTGCCGCGAAACGTAAACATTTATTTCAATTCACGAAGTTCATTCTGAACATCCTTCAACACAACAGAGCAAAACATTGCAAAATGAATGACTTTTCAAAAAATAATTGAATTTTCCACTAGAAATATCAATTTTTTCGAACAAAAAAAAAATAGTTCAATTCTTATTAAAAAAAATGTTGAACTCAACTGAGACGATGCATTTTTAATGAAAAGTACAATATATGGTTTAACAACCAACAAAATTTCAATCAAGAATGAAAAACTGTATAATTTAACCCAAAAAGACGAATTCTCAACGAAATCATTGAATTTTCAACCTAGGAGGATTACCCTTCAACGAAATTGTTGAATTTTCTCCAAAACAGTTTTATTTTTCACGAAAAGTGAATTCTTAACCTAATGGTTGAATTCTCGAGATGAAAAGACGAATTTAAAAAAAAAAAAAAAAAAAAAAAAAACAGTTGAATTTTTCATTTCAACCAGAAAATATGAATTTGCTACGAAATTGTGGAGTTCTCTACAAAAATAGTAGAATTTGCAACAAAACAGTTAAACTTTTGCAGCCAAAAAGACAAATTTTCTACAAAAACTGAATGTTTGAAACCCAAAATATGAATTTTCAAGAAAAATGTTGAAACTTGAAACCAGTAGATGGATCTGCAAATAATTATATGAATTTTCAACAAAGTAGCTCAACCGTAAACCGAATAGTTTTCTTGTTCAAGTAAGAATACATTAGAAGAAAGAAATATTGGAGAGCAATTTTGATATTTACAGCAGAAATTCGGTCTGTTAGAAAAAATAGTTTAATTTTCAACTACAAATATTAATTTCCAACCAAACACTTCAATTCTCTCATGAAAATAGTAATTAGCAGTTAGAAATAGGGTAATTTTGAACAAAATAGTTAAATTCTAAACTCAGATGCTTCAACCCAAAAACGTGAATTCTTAAATTAAAAGTAAATTTTCAACTAAATAATTCAAGCCTCAACCAAATCAGATTTTTCATTCGATCAAAAATTTTAATTTTCGACCAAAAAAGATGACATGTTTGCAAAATGAGATGAATTTCTGAACTGGAAAGTGAAACTGTAACAAAAAAGTTCAATTCTTAACCAAGAAAGATTTGACAGTTAATACTAAAATGAAATTTTCTCCAAAATTTTGAATATTCAAGCAAAAAAACCAAATTTTTCAAAAAGTTGAATTACCGCAAAAGAGAGGTTGGACTCTCAATCATTAAAAATTTAATTCGAAATCTTGAATTTTGGAGCTAAAAGGACAAATTCCTTTTAGAAAAAGTTGAATTCAAACCTAAAAACATGAATTTTCAACATAAAAGTTAATTTTCAATAAAATATACTTACGATCATAATAAGCGACCCAGATGCATGTATTTCAAGCTGATATCTCAATATTTAGGTACAGACCTGAAACAGTAAAAAAATGTGAAGGTTAGTCACATTATCATATAGTTGAGATTAGTAAACCCATCGTTCTTACTTCAAAAAAACATTTCACGATTATTCATATATATAAAAATCGAAAGCTCAAAGCTGAACATTTTTTCTTGTGAAAAAAAATCAAATCTGAACTGCAAATTAAGTTACTCAATGTAGAGATTTTATTTATAATACTAATAATTTACACCTACGAAATAAAAGCTTCAACAAATAAAAGATTCGTCAATCGTAATTCTAAACTGGATGTAACTTCTGTAATTAATTTAATTGGAAAAATTCTAGCAGCTTCAAAAATGTGTCATACAAAAAAAGATAACAGCTTTGCAAACCTGGGCAAATTTTTGTTGCCCATCACAAGCCAAGTTGCTGGATGATGAAATTAATCTATTTTCACATCAGATATGCAGCTAGCTATGTTTTTTGTATAAGAACAATTTCCAATGTCTATTAAATGATATTCCTAATTTTCACAGTTTGTTCTGGCTTGTAAGATCTCGTAATGCTTTTTCCACGAAGTCTTCAAACATTGGAAATTTTCAGAATTCTGAAGTTTTATTGGGTAAACATGACGATAAGTAATTTGACAGTGATTAATGTATACGTAGCAATGAAGACAGTGCAAATTTATCAGTCACCAATTACGAAACCTATCTGAAAATATGAAGATCCTTGTCAGCACGCTACTCCTCACAATTGCTATTTTCATGTATTTTGATGGTAAGTGTACTTTATATAATATTAATCCTAATGTGAATATGTGCTATTACACATTCGCAAACTTATACACTTTGAAATATTTAACTAATAATAAAAATTCGCAGTTCTTAAATACATTTGAATTATTAAATTCTTTTATTATAATTATATTATGAATTATAAAAATATTAAGAATCTTGAAGTAGCAATTTTATTTATTAATTTGTCATAGTAAAAAAAAAACAATTTTAAAATTTTCATTCTGTTGGATATTATTAGCTAGGAGTGCCTCTCATGATTTCATGATATTTCACGTAAATATAGGTATTTCAAAAAAAGGGGATCGAAATTGAATCAATATTGTGTCGAATCGTTATAAAACTAATTATTTATTGAACTTTGGAAATGTTATCTTATCTTTTTGGAATCATGAATATTTGTTTTATTTTTATAGAATTGAATGCTGCCGGTAGTCAATCATCAGGCTCACGATCCCGGGTAGGAGAATTTCGATTGCGAGCTCCTCCTCGTCTCCCAGATATTAAAGGCCCAGCAACGAGATTTATCACTTATGGGCAGTACAATATTTCGGTGTGGCTAGATTTGTCCAGGAGAAAAGTTCTGAAAGCTGACTATCCGGGCTCTTATGTCCCTCGTGGTCAGTATTACAAAAATCACAATTTCATGATCCGTCTTCTTCATTTAGAAGGCCTAAACATAGTGCAATATGTAAACCGGAATCACACACTTTTGGGAGTCCGAGCACCAAACCCAAGAGGTAAATAAATGTGGGATTGTATTTTCTTATACGTAGAACTTAAGGGAAGAATTGTAGGCGTTGCCGTAGTAAAAGTCTCTGATAGGAACCTATTTGGAACCAATCCAAACCAAACCATGTTCATTCCGAACCTACATTGCAATCCTTCTCAATCTAAATGAATCTGTGTCGATCCGAGTTTGGATTTATTTATGTTGCATGCACATATCCAAAATTTATGAATCCATATATGAGGTGTGATAGCGAGAGCGAATTATGAAAATCTTTAAAGCAAAAATAAGTTCAGTAAGTTGCGGGCAAAAACAATAAGTGACTAAAAAGAATGCTGGATGTGTGGAAGTGTCTTGAATATTTGTGACAGCGATCAAAAAGGATGCTAGTAAAAATTTGAGCGTCATACTTCATAAAGGTTCGTGTTTTACCTGCCAAATCACGCAATTTGACAACGCAGATTTTCCAGGAATGTATGGTAATTGTGGGAAACTTGCGTTAGGTAATTTTCGGGGATAAAGGGATTAAGTTGTTCTCATTACTAATCTGCAGGAGGCTGGTGCCCTCCTAAGTGGACTCATCACCTCATGACGAATTAGCTACTTATTTTGGACATGATTCTTACTCACAGAATATATTTATCGTTTCATTCTAGTAGTTGGATGTATACTGTATGCAATGGATAATACAAAAAATAGCATAGCCGCGGATAGGATTGAATCTTCAGTTAGCGAAAGACATTCACTCGAAAGAGTTACAGGCAATGAATGGCGAATAGGTGTTCAGAATATTAGAGATGGAGAAGATCTTGACAGAAATGAACTGAAAGAGAAATTACACGTAAGGAAGCTGGAAATTTTATGTGTACCTGAAGCAAAGTGAAGTAGATCTGGCACAAGTGAGAGACAAAAAAGGACTCAAAATATGGCCAAGAGTATATTGTTGTCAGTTTGTCGGTGAGAATAGAATTAGGATTCACAATAATATTTACTATAGCATTTCAGGCTCCAGTCACCTGGAAATCGTTAAATCAGGTTATGAGTGCGATACTGGAGAAAGAATCATTGTGCATGGAGATATGAATGTGTAGTCAGTTGAAGGACCCAAATTTGCGAATCCCTAATATCTGTTTCAAATTTTCCTTAGAATAGCGTATGGATAATGGGGAGAAATCTTGGGGAGAGTGGCTGAGGAGGATGACCACAATTATTGTTTGCAGGGAGAATGGGGGACCCGTGGGAGGTTAGCTGTCCTCGATGAAGACAGAGAAGTGCAGTGCAACTAGGATTTCCACATAGGTGCCTTGGATAAGAGGAGAAGGATGAGGGGGCGGTATTCCATTGATCGGCAACCCGAAAGGTCCCCTTTGCAGACAACCACTGGTTTCCCGATGAAGGGAGCGTGTGAGATCCTTCCTGATTGGTTGGCCAAAGGTCCCCTTTGGGAGGCAACCAGTAGACCCCCGATGAAGGAGGTAGTGATGTGAATAGTGGCTGGGTGTATCCTCCTGACCGACAAACCGGGTGGTCCCCCTTTGGAGGCAACTACCGGGATCCCTATGAGGAATGCGTGTGAGAGTCTCCTTCAGCAAGGAACTAAGGGTGCCCCTGAGAGGCAACTGATAGGTCCCCGCTGGAGGAGCCGGTGTGGTGAGTGTAGCCCGGGTGTATCCTTTAGCCAAAAATCCGGGAGGTCCCCCTTACAGGCAACCACCGAATTCCTGGCGAAGGGGGCGGGCGTGATCCCCCTCGATCAAGGAATTAAGGGTCCCTTCGAGAGGCAACCGATAGGTCCCCGATGAAGGAGGCAATGTAGTGAGATGTGTCTGGATGTATCTCTTGACCGAAAATCTGGGAGGTCCCCCTTACGGACAACTACCGAATTCCCGATGAAGAGACTGTCAGGCGTTCCCCTTAATCGGTGAGCTAGAGGTCATCTTTGGGAGGCAACCAATAGGTCCCCAGTGAAGGAGGTAGTTTCACGCGTAGGAGTTACATGTTTGATGATGATAGAATAAAGTAGCTATATCTATAATATGTAGGATGAGGGAAGAAGGGAGGTCGGGTAAAATCGTAAAAAGAAAGCACCGTGAGTGAGGCATCGGGGTTATCCGTATTGTAGGTTGTGCTGAGCAGTCCTAAGAATATGTAGGCTGCTTCAGTTAAGCTGGCTGGTATAGCTGGCCTCTGGATGTGTGCCACTTGCGTTGGGCCGGATGGTCAAGAGCCAGCTGTGGCGGTGCGTCGGCTGGCCGCAGTAATCCTAGGCGACTGCATGCAGTAGACTTCCCACGTTGTGGCACTGCGACCTTGTACGTCGTAGGCTTCTTCGATATGCTTCTGAGTTCCTATCTTGCGCGTCGAACTTCGTTGAAAAAACTGGTGCCTCGAGGAGCAAGGCTACTTGTATTCTTGCCCGTACCCGCTAATGCGTGCGCCCCAGTAAGGTAGGACATGGTGGGGGCGACCGCTGATTGGATGCTATGGTGGCGCGGAAGCTCCTGTCAGCTCAAGTACCGCGGTGGTGGGAAGTGTAGTGGAGGGGGAAACTTTTCGACGACTGTGCCACCACGGGCCTTGTGGTGGGGCCGCGATTTAATTCGCCGGGCTTGTGGCGCGAGCGAAATTGTGAACGTGAAACCTCGCTGCTCTTGACGTTCTTGTTGCCTGGGCCGATTTCTTTATTAAATAAACGCTTATTTTACATAATTGAATCTTAATTATAACATACCTTTTTGGACGCGTTCTTTGTCGATACAGGATGGCACGGAGAGGAAAATGAAAGATTTTAATCATGTTAAAGTGCCGCATGTTTGCGGGCGACAAATTTTGTGCTGGAGTGCAGTGCGAAAGTACTGACAGGTTGGCAGGTCATTTCAAGGATACAGAAATTAATGATAACGTAGATAAATTGGTTTTCTCATGCTTAGAAGAGGGCTTCTTCATTAAACATACTTGGTTCGAGTGCAAAATAATGCAGATGTTCATTTGGTGCTGACTAGATAGGTATTTCATGATTGATTTTGTTGTTTCGAATGTAAGATTGAGAGGGCTGGTAAGAGCTGCACGGGTTATGAGAGGCTCTATGTGCGAAACGGACTGAGAAAACGCTCAGTTTTAAAAATGAATCTAGATCAAGGATGAAGGCGAAAAAAGCTAAGACGAAGACGCAGATGCGAATCAAAAAGAGAGTTTGAAGTTCCGGAAAGACGAATGTTGATTTGTGCAAAAAATATTATGAACAGTTCGGATACTTTACTTGAGATAGATTACCGAAGAAAGATTGAGGGTAAGAAAAAACTATTTTGTGTATTTGTTGATATGGAGAAAACCGTTGACAAGGTGGATGGAATTGAAGTTTTCAAGTTTTGGAACAGTAGCCAATTGAGTGTGAGGTTAAATTAACAAGTGTGTGATTGGTTTATTTCCAGGCACGGTGTTAAGCAAGGATGCGTTATGTTCTCTTGGTTATTCATCATATTGATCAACAAATGTCTGAGAAGGGCCTCTTTGATGAAGAACGTGTGAGTCCCAGAACAGAGACAGGTGCGTGTGTTGGGTTTGAGGATGTTAAGATTGTTAAGGCAGAATGAGTAGATAACTTGCAGATCAACGTAAATGAAACAAAAATTATTGTGTTTTGGGAAATGAATGAGAAAACAGTATGCAACATTGCTTCAGACGACTAGAGGACAGAACAAGTTGATCATCACGTGTACCTTGAAAGTTTATTTGATACTGATGGAAAAATATATAAAGAAATAGCTAGGCGGGCAATCTAGGGCAGGCTCAACAAACTTGAATAATTTTTGGTCTGAGCAACAGCTTTGGGTATTTCACACCTGATTCTATCTCCTATGCACCATAACAGATCTTTGAAATAATCTGTCAACTCGTCTATCTCAATTTATTTATTTATGCACTTTCTTATTCCTCTATTTCTGCTTAACTACTTCCATTCCCTCCCTTCCTTTAGCACCTTCTCCACCACTTTCATGTACATTTTCTTTCCACCTGTAATTTTTTCTTCAACTTTCACTCCTGATCTTTTCTTCTGTTGAGTCTCAATGTCTCCATCCCAGCTTTCTTCTAGCTTCTTCAATATATAATTCTTGTACCTTTAATTCGGATATTCATTTTTAATATTTTTGAATCCACGATTTCTCTTTTTTTTCAAGGTACTGTAAACACACTTGAACCTAATATATCAACATGGTTCATCGTTTGTTGGGGCAGATATTTTAAAGTGAAGGAAAATACCGTTACAAAGCACTTGGAAGGAATAAGCCTCATACCCCATAATTTACATCTGAATGAAGAAAATTACAATGCCCTTTTAATCGATAAGGTTGATACGGGAGACGTACATTTTCTGGTTTTCAGAAATCGTTCTGGGATAACTTTAGGAGCTGAGTTAGACCCAGAGTTTCATCAAACTTAATTGCATGAAGATTAATCTATAAATAAGATCAAAAACAATTGTATGAAAAGTGTGGAATATTTTCGAGATATATAATTCCGAATAAAAATACAATAAGCTGAACATGACAGCTATAATGCAACGATGGGGCTGTTGAATAGTGGAAATAAATGTTCACCGATATGTCAACTCTTGCTATCCCCTTATTCAATTTTTTTGAGCGAACGCTGTATCTCTTGAATATACTCATTTAATTTATAAAATGAAAACTTGTGCACATTATTAGAATCGAACTCCGTAGAGATGGAGTTTTTTCGAAACGCAACTACTTCAGCGCTTCTTTCGAAACTACCACATTTTGGAATAATGTTTTTTGCTATGGAGCCTAATACTCAAATTTCTTAGCAAGGAAGATCAACTCTCAACCAAGTAGATGAATTCCTTATAAGAAAGGATAATTTCTCAATAAAGAATATGATAGTTCATATTACTAACAAAACAATATTTTGATTTTTTTCAAAAAATATTTCTCAAACAACAGTCGAAATAATAATTAATTTTTCCTAGATAAATTGGATTTTGTTGATTTCGAACTAAAATCATTCCTTGGTTCTTTTTTGAATTTTTTTCTTATTCAACGTTTATAATTTTAGTTCAAATTCAACTGTTCTTTGTAAATTCAATTATTTTGATAAAAATGCAACCATTCCATTCAAACGTCACCTTTCTTGGTTGAAAATTTAACTATTTTGTTGATATTTCATCTTTTACGCTTAAATTCGAAATACTTATTTGTAATTTGTAATTTGCATTTGGTTCAAATATCAACTATTATATTTTTTGTTCAGAATTAATATTTTTTATTTGAAATTTCACTTCTTGGTTGCAAGTTAAATTTCCTTCTTCAAAATTAATTTCTTAATGTTGAAGATTCATCGTATTAGTTAGAAATCTTTCTATTTTCATCAAAATTTATTTTGATAAAACTTGAATTATTTTGTTGAAAACTTAACTGTGTTATTAAACAATAATCTTTTTGCACTGGAAATTCAACTGTTTGGTTGAAAGTTGTATTGGTTTTGGTTAAATGTTCATCTTATTTGTTTTAAAGTTCGACCATTCAGTTGAAAATTCATCTTTGTAGTGTTATACGCGGTTCGTATAGAGCGAGACTCTTTTATTGGTAGATTTAAAACACTCTCACAGACGACGTTTATTCGTTCAATAGGCAACCATTTTAAATTATAATAACTAGTAATAAGACCCGTAAGGTAGAAAGAGAGAGAAATAGGTACTCCATGAAGTGACGTCAGCAGTGACGTCCGCAGGGCGCGGGGCGAGTAGAGGTGAGAGTCGCGAGTAGAGCGCCCTCGAAACTCGACGCGCGCATCTCCCACCAACGATTTTCTACCCTCTCCGCTCGACTCCCACGCAACGCCCATGCAGCCTCCTCGTTATAAGGGCGCGCACGAGCCCAGAGAGCCAGAGAGATCAGAAAGTGTTTGGGAGCTGGTAGCCAGAACCCTCTCACTTTAAACCCTACAGCTGGAAGCCAGCAGTAGGTGCCTACAGCTGGTAGCCAGCCCTAGGTTTTTCACCGCAAGCCATTGCCGTGCCCGAACAGTACTCTCTCTCTCTCGACCTCAAGAATCCTCCAGCTGGAAGCCAGCCAGAGGATCATTGACGACGCTTCGCCTTCGCCCTCTTGTGAGGACGCGACAACGAAATCTGACGCTTACTTCTCCAGCTTTCTCTGTAAACAACATATTAAGAAACTTATATAAATAAACTTTAATTAACCACAATGCTCTGTTTTTCTCTGGTCACTTAACTTCTTCCCCTTCTCTCCTCCGCTAACGGGTTAGCTGGCATACCAGCCTACCCGTTTCCGCTGAGACAGCTGGCATACCAGCCCTCTCAGCCGATACACTGACTAACTTCTCCCCTCTCCCACGACCAAAATCAATCCTCCTGTAACTTAGTTCTTTTCAGGAGATAAGAGGAAGAGAAAACGCTTGCTCAACTTGCTATCTGTTTCTATCTTACGAGATGGAAACATCACTTCTCCCCCTTTCCACCTTTCTCGACATTTATCCTCTCACTCCCTCCACTTGTAATCTCCAGATGACTCTCCTACCCGCTATCTCTTTCTATCCCATGACCACACCCACCTTTTACCTCCCTTGAAGCCTGTCCACCATACATCCCTCCTTCACTAAGCTGGAACCTTCCCTCTCACTCCCTCCTATCGTTCCTCTACCTCTCCTCTCTCTTATTACCCCCTGAGATCATTCCTTCTCACACCCTCAGAATAGAGAATAATCCATTATCCCGACGTATATCCTTCTTACTACACCCAACATATCCCACCCAAAAGTGAGGAGCATATCAGTAGGTCGAAAGTTCAACTATTTGATGAACAATTGATCTATTTTTCTGTTAAATGCGTCACTAAAGTTTGAATTAATTTTGTTGTTTTTGGAATTCAAATACATGGCTCAAAATTCATTATCTTTAGTGGTTAATTCGAATGCTTTTATGAAAATTCAGCTTTTTGGTTCAGAAATTCATCTTTTTTGTTAGGACATGTATCCTTACCGAAAAAAATTAATTTTCAACAAAGTGGTCCATCTTCCAACCAAGTTTATTTCATACTAACATCTCTTCTTGGGTATTTGCTTCTTTGTTCGAAAACTACTTTTTTTTATTTAGGATTCATTATTTCAGTCAAAAATTTAACTATTTTTTTGTAAATTTAATCATTTCTATAAGAATGCAAATATTTTTTTGAAAAGTCATCTTTCTTGGTTGAAAACTGAATTATTATTTTGCTACAAGTTCCTCCGTTTCGCTCAACTGTTTAACTATTTATTTGTAATTTGTAATTCATATTTGGTTAAAATATGACCTTTTAGACTTTTCGTCAAAAATTAATATTTTTTTATTCAATATTTCAGTATTTGGTTCAAAGCTAAATTTCCTCCCTAAAAATTAGTTTGTTAATGTTGTCGATTGATTACATTAGTTAAAAATTGTTCTATCTTGTTCCAAATTTGATTATTTGGTTAAAAATTCGAATGATTTGTTAAATTTCGAATTATTTTCTTGAAAATTTAACTGTGTTATTTAATATTCATCTTTTCATCTCGAAAGTTGTACTGGGTTTGGTTAAATGTTCATCTTTTTTGTTTGAAAATTCGACCATTTGGTTCAAAATTTATCTCTGTAGGTTCATAATTCCAAATTCATTATTTGTGTTCGGAAATTCTCCTGCTTTCTTAAAAATTCGGCTTTTTGGATTAGAAATTCATCTTTTTTGTTGAATAGATTCTTGGTGGAAACTTTTTCAAAATACTCCGACAGTTTGCAAAAGTTGATAAATGCAAAGTTTCGTAGAAATAGTGAAATTTATCATAACTGTTATTTCTCCGGTTAAAACAGAGGAAAAAATTAATAGTTTTGTTGCAGTGGAAACAAACATTCGTTGCGTTTGGAGCGTTTTGAAATCGTGGATTCTGCCTTTTTCTTTTCACTCTTAATTCACACCGGAGAAAAGAAGTTTTCCAAAATTAAATAGACATATTTTTTAAATTTGGTATTGCTGTTCATCAGTGTAAACCGAAAAAGCAACTAAATTTCCCGCAATTTTGTAAACAATATGAAAGTTTCTAAAAATGTTTAAATCCAAAAAACGTATAGAAGATATTGACTGATGAAAAGAAGGTTTCCCATGTGAATGGTTGGCATTGATAGGAAGCTTGGATGAGGCTCAAAAATGCAACTAAAAGAAAAATGATGGGAACTCTTGGAAAAACAATATTTTTTTGAGGTTGAAAGGTACATAACAACATTTTCTTCAATGTTTTACCCCGTTTATCTAGAATTTCGTCAACCTTCATCAAATTTGAACATTTTTCAAAAACAATCTTTGTTGATACGAGTGTGTTTCTGAATTTCACAATCTAAAAATCTTTCCAAATTCTTTTGAATACTGTTTAATTTCAAAATTATTTAATGTAGGCAAAAGAAAGAGAAAAATTGACATGCCTTACTTCTTATCCTTTTCTATTTATATATTATTATTCAGTTCCAAATGGTTTTGAATTTAAACTACCGAAATTTCAATAGTTATCATTTTACGTATAATTTTCCAAGAGTTGTTTCATTTTTATGAGCTACATTTTCACATCATTTGATTCTTCAAAAAAACTTTGAATTTTCATTGAGAAATTCTTATAACTTTTTTTCCTAACTTGTGGGCTTGCAAAGAATTCCAAATTAAATTGTTTTATTTTGATCCTTCAATATAGAATTATTAAGTGTTCAATTTTTAAACTGATTTTTAGTCTTTTCAAATTCAAATATCTCCATTTTCTTTCCAAGCTCGTGAAGACGATATTACAGGAATGGAAGAATCGTATAATATTATCCGTATTCGATCACTTTGTGGCTAACAGTACTAGTTTACAAAATTAAAAATTTGGTCTGGCAATCACATCTTGATATGATTTTATAATGTATTTTGGCCCACTGAACACGAAAATCACACATTCAAATTTTTTTATGGAAGCGTTTTCGAGATATCAATGTTCGATTTTTTTTTAAATTTCAGAGTTTTTTTGATTGATATTGAGTTCTAATTGACAGTTCAGATGCTACCGATTTTAATAAGTTGGCAAAATTGTATTTTTTTTTTTTTTTGCAAAAATGGAGGTCAAAAATTCATACATCTTCCTGGGAAGAGGAGAAATCGCAAATATTAGCCAACTTATTAAAATCGCTAACATATGAACTACTGAGTCAATCCGAAAACTTTATGACAGAAAGTTGTAGAGGATTTAGTTGTCTTCAATCTGAGTCCTTGCTTAGGAAAATCGGTCAATTAAAACTCAAGATAAACTTAAAAGCGCCGGAACAACTCTGAGAATTGAAAAAAAATTGAACATTGATAGATTTTAATTTGTTAATAAAGGGTAGTGTGTTTTTGTAAAAGCCTTCGTTTTGATAAATTTCAATTTTCATACAAAGGCTTTTTCTAGTAGTCTTGAAAACTTGTGATGAGTACCCACAATTATGAAGACGATCTGACTACACGTCCGGCATTTCAGAACGACAAGGTAATCATAAAAAATATTGCAATCAAATCTCTCTTAATTCCTTAAAGTACATGGTTTACTGGTAGATTACTTTTTAACCAATAAGATTTTTTCCTTCGCTAAATTCTGATATCAAAACCTATGTTGATTGTACTGATTACAATTTTGTTTGACTTTAGATATGAAGCTATCTATATTATGAGTAAAAGGACAGCTTACATTAAAGGTTGCTTACAATTTGATCAGTTTGTTCTAACAAAAGATTTCATAATGCTTCTGGTGCGTAGTCTTCACACATTGGAAATTTTCATAATTCTGTAGGCTTTTTGCATAATAATAATCAATAACGATGGGTACATGTGGCAGTGAATATGTTTAATATTTCTCATTCACCCGTTACAGAATCTATCGAAAAGAATGAAGATCCATGTCAGCGCTCTCCTCCTTATCATCGAAGTTTTCCTGCAATTTGGTGGTAAATGTACTTAATATAATATTTATCTAAAATACGAACATAAAATATTATATATAAAGAGAATGACAAATTTGAACTTATCAAGCTAAAGCTCTGAATACGCAATTAGTGAACCCCCTTGAATTAACATATGTTACACGCAATGCCGCTTAGTTTTGACAACACAAAAATTAAAAGGGTTGAGCATTTAATTCCGAATTTCAAACTTTTTCTGCTGAAAAATTGTTGAAGATCAATTGTCATTTAAGACCTTATACATATAAAAATTGTAATTATTCAGGTTCAGAACTGCGCAGTATTGAAAAATGTCGTCGTATTGTGAATGAAGCTTTGGCAAAGATGAAGTTCAATCAAAACAAATCGGTTTTTCTCGAATATTTGTTTAACCGTGAACATGTGTTATGACATGGAAATAACTATATATAAGATGTTATGGTGTTGACCAGGGTGTAACATATATCATTGAAGATGGAAAGTAATGTAATGTTTTGACCAGTAATCTACATTACTTTCAATCTTCAATAATACATGGAAATAACCTTGAATAATTTTTTTTGTATCTAATGTTACGTCTGCCGAGGCTTCAAATATTTTTGAACTTTAGACACAAAACTATCCATAACACCAACATACACCCCTGAGTAGTAGTCTACATATTGAACAATAACAACAAATGTGAATAGAAGTCAATGATTTTTTCGGGCTGGACAAAACAAGACCAACAAATTTCCAAATGAAAAATAATTAGACTAGTCACCTTTGCAAAACTCTGATCTATTGTCACAAATACACATTGAAAATAAAAAAATACCCATGACCACCCCAAGAACTACCTCTAGCACATTTAATGAACCCCATCTCAGCTGCCTTCAACTGAAATCGCCAAAAAATTTCAAATTTGAAATAATTACATCAAAAACCTTCTCATGACTCTTGTTCATATCCTTATCTACACAGTAATATTAAACAACCTTAAAAATAATACCTTAAATATTTAATGAGCCCGTGTTTAACGGCAGTACGACTAAAATAGTCAGGGCAATTTGAAATTAAGAATTTAGTTACCAACCATGGGAAATGCTTCACCATGTCAACTCTATTGAATCTTGTTGTGTTTGAATGCCAAAAAATCAACTTTATCAACTTGAAAATTACCCGAAAAAAATATTCACATCTGTTTTTGCTTTAATTCATCAATCCACAAAACTGCCCCTAGCAAATGTTATGAACCCAGTCTGAACTGCCTTCAACTGAAAGAGCGCTAAAAATTTAAAATAACGAAAAATCACCCCAAACAACTTCTTGAGGAACCAGTTATTATCGATATCGCCACAGATATATTGAACAACCTTTGTTGTGTTTTGAGGTAGTTGAATAAATCGAGGAAGATAATATTTAATTAACTTTTAATAAATGTGATTGAGAGTTCGGATATTTGGGCATCGCTTGATGTTGTCGAGTCGTGGAATGTATAATGGTCACCATACAGGTCAGTGACAACTAGAGTCACAAGTCCCCATAATTTTAAGGATGAGGGCGAAAACTCGAGGGCAGAAGTTGAAAGCAGATGTTAAATTTTCTAAATTTCAAAAGCAGTCAAAAAGTTCCAAATTTAAATCAGTCAACTCAAACCCCTTCCCAAGACTCTAGTTAATATTCTTGTCTATATAATAATATTGGAAAAACCCAAAAATTAACCCTAGTAGATAAAACAAATCTGGCCTCAGCTGCCTTCAACTGAAACAAATAAAAAATTTAAATACACAATCATAATCCCAAACAAACGTCCCAAGGTTCTAGTCAATATCGACCCATTGATGGTTGCCGAAGGTAGCAGCGATGGCGATATTGAGTAGAGTCTGGGAAATGAGTTTGAGGTCATTATTTCAAATTACATTTTTTTTGCAGTTCTGGTTAAAAGCAGTTGAGCCAATGCTCGTTAAATGTATTAGTGGTAGTTCTAGCGGGTGGTTGAATATTCATAAAATCCAAAGAATTCATAGAATTCCAGCAATCTATATAATTCAAGAAATTCCTTGAATTCTACGAATTTCTGAAATCTACGAATTTCTTTAAATTCTTTAAATTTTGTAAATTCCTTAAATGCTATGAATTCCATGGATTCTATGAATTTCCTCAAATTCTATGAATTCTATACATTTCTTGAATTGTATGAAATCCTTGAATTGTTTGAAGTTCTTTCATTCTATAAATTCCCAGAGTTCTATAATTCCTTCTATTCTATAAATTTCTTGGAATCTATAAATTCCTTGAATTCTGTGCAATCCTTGAATTCCATGTCTTGGATTTTATGTCTTCCATGTGTTCTATGAATTCCTTCAATTTTATAAATTACCTGAATTCTATGAACTTATTGAATTTAATGAATTCCTCGAATTTTACGAATTCCATTAATTCTGTGAACATCTTGAATTCTATGAATTCATTAATTTCTAGGAATTTCTTGAATTCCTAGAACTTCTTGTATTCTATTAATACTTTTCATTCTATGAATTCCTTCGATTTTGTAAATTCTTTGAATTTAATGCTTTCTTAAGTTTTACGACTTCCTTGAATTCTATGATTTACTTAAATTCTATAAACTCCTAGAATTCTACGAATTCTTGGAGTTCTATGAATTTCTTGAATTCCGTGAATTCCTTATTATTATTATTATTATTATTATTATCATCATTATTATTATACCACTTCCCTTCCGGGTAGGCGTGATTTGCTCGTTTAAATTCTATAAATTCCTCATATTCTATGAATTCCTTGAATTCTATGAATTTCCTCGATTTCTATGAATTCTATACATTTCTAGAATTCTATGAATGCCTTCAATTCTGTGAACTGCTCGAATTATGTGAATTTATTAATTCCTATAAATTCCTTGAATTCTATAAATTATTCGAATAATAAGAATTCCCTGAATTCTATGAATTTCTTGAATTTCATTCCTTTCTTGAATTCTGTGAATTCCTTGAATTCTTTTAATTTCTTGAAATCTCTAAATTCCTTGAATTCGATTAATTCTTCGAATTTCATGCATTCTTTGAATTTCATGCATTCCTTGGATTCTATGAATTCCTTTAATTCTATAAATTCCGTGAATTCTATAAACTTACTGAATTCTATAAACTTACTGAATTCAGTGAATTCTAAGAATTCTACAAATTCCTTGGATGCTAGAAATTTCTTGAATTCTATGAATTCCTTCAATTCTGTGAACACTTTGAATTCTATGAATTTATTGAATCCCATGAATTTCTTGAATTCTATGAACTTATCGAATTTCTGGAACTTCTGGTATTCTATGAATTATCTTAATTATATAAATTCCTTCCATTCTATAAATTCTTTGAATTTTATGCATTTCTAGAATTCTATGCATTTCTGGAATTCTATGTCATCCTTAAATTTCATGAGTTCTTCGAATAATATAAATTCTCTGAACTCTAGAAAATTCTTGAAGTTTAACAATTTCTTGAATTCCACGAACTCTTGGAATTTTGTGAATTCCTTGAATTCTTCCTTCAAAATTGAAAATACTTTGCATTTCAAGAATTCTAAGAATTCTTCAAATTCTCAGAATTCCTCTGACTTTACGAATTTCTGGAATTCTCTACAATCCCTCAAATTATGTGAATTTTTGAAAATCTGTAAATTACTTAAATTTCTGAAAATCTATAAATTCTTAGAGTTTCCTGATATCCTTGAAAATTTCGTATTCCCTATATTGATTTAATATCGGAAAATTTTGCGGAATTCATAAGATTTCAGGGAAAGAGTTTGGAAAAGATTCCAAGAATTTCAAAGAATGAACATGAATACATAGAATTTGGAGAACTCAAAATAATTAACAGATTTCAAGTGTATTCACTACTGGGATTCAATCTAAGATATTCAGAATGAGTGACCAATTATTCAAGTTAATTTTGCAGTGGCAACGCTGATTTCAAAAATTTATTTCATTTTTCATACAAAATATAGTTATTGAAATTTGTTTCATGGGGACTGGCCGCGAATTCTCACTTGATACGCAGTAAACCAGAACAATTCGTCCATTCAATTCGAAAATTCATCTTATTTTGGAATGAAAATTAATCGTTTTGGGTCGAGAAATTCTTAGTTGAAAATTCAAGTGTCTTGCGAAAAATTTGACTTTTTGTGTTTAAGAATCGACAATTTTCTTTAATATGTAATGCTTCGTGGTTGAGGTTGATTATTACGAGTTTGAAAGTTTGAAAATTTAGTCAAAAATTCGTCTATTTCGGTGGAAAATTCATATTTTTGAGTTTGAAGGTCAAGCGTTCTTTAAATAACTCTTTTAGCTTCAAAACTCAACTTTTTTGTTCAAAATAGCAATAAGTGCTATTACTGATTTCATAATGTTGTAAATAAATATAATTTGATTAAAAAAATGGTACAAAAACTATAAGCTTGAGACCAATTTTCGTCGCAAAAATTGTTTTGCCACTGTGTGCGACAGGCTGGTTGTTTTAGATGCACACTCCAAGGAATCTTTTTCATCAATATGGATGGATCAATTTGTTGATTTATTTTTGGAATTGATATCTGATCTTTTTAAAATGATAAGTCTCCTATCTCTTTCACAGAATTAAATTCTGCGGGAAATTCGCCAGAAGATTCACAGGCACCAGCTAAACGGGCACGGACATCAGGCTCAGGAGCACGGGCAACAGGTTCAGGACAGCGTTTATCAGATGGTCGGCGATCCCGGGCCGGGGAATTTCGATTGCGAACTCCTAAACGCCTCCCAGAACCCGAAGGCCCAGAAACGAGGTCTATCACTCTTGGGCAGTACACCATTAAAGTGTGGCAAGATCCTGTTACAAAAATAGTACTGAAAGCTGACTATGTGGGCAATACAGTTCCTCATGGCGTCTTCTTCACCAAAAACCAATTTATGATCCGTCAACTCAAACTTGAAGACATAAAACTCGTTCAATATGTGAGACCAGATTGGACACTTATTGGAGTCCGGGCACCGCACCCATTAGGTAAATGAATATGGGATATGATTTTTGGTATATGCAGAATCTAATGAAATAATTTTAGGAGCAGTCTTGGTAAAGGCCCTGGAGAGGCATTTATGCCAAACCAATTCAATTGGCCAGAGCGCCATATCGTAAGGACTGTTCGAACGTAATAGGCCAATCAAGTCCTTTTTTTAAAAACACAGAGAGACGGAAAGTCGAATCGGATTGGTATCATATCCATTATGCCTATTGATGTAATTAGAGGGAATTAAGATTTTCTATGTTGTCTCGAGAAAATATTGTATAGTTTTATGCTGACGGTTGTTTTTCCAAATCAAATACTATGCTCTGTTTCGATACGATGCTTAGCTACTGCTGACTGGTTAAAATGTCTTAGCCTAACTATACTCTCAGGTTCCTTTACACGTTGGCTCACTGCGCTCCCGGTTTCTCTAATATTCACTTTTCCATCAGAATAAGGTTCTTATGGCAAAGTCTATATCAGTTTTTGCTGTTCTCATGACGAAGTATATATTGGAGAAACCGGGAGCGCGGTGAGCCAACGTGTAAAGGGCCAGGAGAGTAAAGTCAGGTTCAAACATTCCACGCGATCAGCTCTAGCTGAGCATGGTATCGAAACAGGACATATCATTTGATTTGAGAAAACAACTGTCGTCACAAAACATAAAATATTTTTCCAAGAAAATCTAGAAAAGATATCGAAATCTTGAAACGCTCTAATATAACATCAATAGGGTCAAAGGATATAATACTAATCCGAATCGGCTTTCCTTCCTCCAGGGTTATTAAAAAAAAAACTTGATTGGCTAATCAAGTTTGACCGGTTCCCACAGTGAGGCGCTCTGATATCAGATTTATCTGAAATTTGATCCCCCCTCCCCCAACCGTTGTTATTATATATCCACGTCTTGAGACCCTTTGAATACGAAACACAGGTTTTTAAGAATGTGTCTATCTGTATGTGTGCCTGCGAACATAACTTTTGAAAGGATTAATCCATTAGATTTGCCTTTGATGTACTCTTCCAGTGTCGGAAACTGAAGGGTAGGTTCGTTAGCCAACTATTTTGAATAAAAATTAAAAATACTAGAGCATTTTCAAAACTGTAAGAACATTTTTCTCAAGATATTAAAATTCTATGTGCGAATATTTGTAGCTTTGAAAATTTGAAGAATTTATCTTCACCACTTTTTGATTTAAAAAAATTATCAGAGTTAGAGCAATTTTGAAAATAAAAAAAAAACGAGAATGAACATTTTCAGTCAAACAACGCACGATATGAAAAAAGTCAAGGCAAAAAAGGGTAGGATTTTGAAAGCCCGAAAAGATTCTCATAACAACTTTTTGAATTTTCTTGAAAAATCGAAAATTCAAAATTTGATCGTACAAGAAATAATGAAAAATCAAAAATTTCACTTTGCGTTCTGACTATGCAAGATACGAAAAATAGATAAACAGATAAAAATTGTATGCTCAAAAGGATATAAAAATTCGTTTTTGATTAGTTTTTGATAGGAAGCGTAGATTTTGTTTTATCCGTTAAAGATAGCATTGAAGATAAAAAAAATTATTTCTTGGACAAAAGATACAAACTACAAAGAAAACGAATAGAAAAAAGTTTTTCACTAAGAAAGAAGCTAAAAATTTGTCTTTAATCGTTTTCTGATCGGATATGTAGTTTTTGTTTTAATAGTGAAGAAGAACATTGATGTTCAATTTTAGAACTGATGTTGATTTGTTTTAAATTTTCAAAATTTGCTTTTCTTTTCCAGGAACTTTTAACACTTTAGAACCTAATGATTTCACATGGTTCATCGTATTTTGGAAAAAATACTATAAGGTAACGGTAGATCCTATTACAGAACGCCCAGTAGATGTTAGCCTTATACCTAAAAATTCCCATCTGAATGAAGAACGCCATAGTCTTATAGTCGAAAAGGCGGAAATGGGCGGCGTACATTTTTTAGTGTTCAGAAATCGTTCTTGGATCGTTGTGGGAGCCGAATTAGATCTGGATTTTCATCACATATAGTTGCGTGAAGATTAATTTATAAACAAAATAAACAAAAATTATGTTAAGAGTGTGTGATATTTTCGTGATGGATTTTTCTGAATAAAAATAGAATAAACTGAAAATTGCTCTTGTAATGGATTTTTGAGGTTGTGGAAGAATAACAGTGAATGTTCAGCGACATTTTAGCACTTGCTCTTTCACTATAAGATTTTTTTTTGTTAGAAAAAAAAGTTTCACAATGTACTGACTCAATTCGTGAAATCAAATCTAATACAGATGACTGGACTTGAACCCTAGCCAGAGCCTATTCGTGGCAACGCGCCTACCTCAGCAATTCTTATACTTCAGATTTCGAAGATTTGGGAAGATTTTACAAATTGAAAGTATTTTTATGATTTTAAAGATTTGAGAAAGATGTGTACACCAGATTTCAAAGATTTCACAGAGGCTTGAAACATTTCAAAAAATTTTAAAACTTTTGAAAGATTTCACAGATTTTGAAGATTTCAAATATTTTACAAAAATTCAAGAAGATTCCAAAAGATTTCACAGAGATTTTAATTACTTTGTTAGATTTCAACGGATTCATAAAGATTTAAAAAGATTCCAAAAATATTTCAAAAATTTCATGTTCGCAAAAATCAGGAATTTGCTTATTATTATTGGTTATTGTTAATCATATCTTGTATCTTTTTAGGTCGAGGATTCAACCATTTGATTTAAAACTTACGTGATTTATTAAAAAATCTTATTTTTCGTAAAAAAATTATCATTAACACTGAAAATTCGCGTTTTTGGTTGAAAATTAAATTATCCCAGTTGGGGAATCATAATTTTAGTTGAAATTTAAGTTTTTCATTGAAAATTCAACTTATTCAGTTAAACTAAAAATTCAGTCGTAGTATTTGAAAATTCATCTCAGTTTCTGGTCTCTGTTCGAAAATTTTATTTTAAAAGAAATAGTTGAATCAGACGAATTATTTGGAACACAGGCGAATTCAAGAAAGATACATTTCCAATCTATGGAGACAAATTTTCTATGGGAATGAACAAATTTTTAACAAACCAGTTTGATTTTCAAACTGAAAAAATGAACTTTCAACCAGAAACTATGAATTTCTGACTAACATGTGGAATTTTTGAATAAAAAAGATTAAACTTGAACCAAAACAGTTTCAGTTTCAACAGAATAATTTAATTTTCAAGCCAAAGAGACAAATTTTTCATAAAACAGTTGAATTTTTGACTCAAAAGGACAAATTTTCTATCCAAAAACAGGAATTTTCAAGAAAATATCATAGTTGAATATTTTGCGATAAAAGAAGAACTTTTAAAAAAATATTTTTATTTTTACTTATATAAAAAAATGAACTTTTAACAAAGAGGTTCAACTTCGTACCAATGAGTTTAAAATTAAATTTTTTGGTTGAACATTAACTTTTTTGATGAAAATTTATTTTTTAGATGAAACTTTAACTTTTTTGTACACAATTGATATCGTTTCCGTAGAAAATTTCATCTATTAAGTTAAAAATAAACTTTTTTGTTGCAAATTCGTATACTTGGGTTGAAAATAAAATTGTTTTCTAGAGTATTCACCTTTTTGATTCGAGAATTGAAATATTTAATTAAAATTTTTGTTCTACTTTTTTCTGAAAATTGTTTCCTGGTTGAAAATTTGTTTTGTTAATCTAAAAATTCATCTCTTTTGGTATGCATTTGATCTTTTTTTTGTTTAAAATTCAACTCTCCGGCTAACAAATTTTGGTTGTTGTTGATAATTCAACTAATTTTTAAAAAATTGATCTTTCTTGCTTGAATTCAACCGCTTCTTATAAAAAATTAAAATCCTTATTGTTCGAATGCCAACTATTGCATTTATTTGTTAAATATTCATCATTCTACTTGAAAATTCAAACAAATCGTTACAGATTATATTATTGTGTTGAAAATTCGACTATTTTGTTAGGAATGTAATTATTTGTTCAAAAATGTAACTTTAATATTCAAGGTTCTTTCTTTTTTATTGAAAATGCTACCGTTTTTAGTTAAATTCTATTCTTCATTTCCAAAAAATTCTTTTATTTTAGATGTTTCATTGACATTAGGCGACACCAATTTTCCCGATTTGAGGGAAAAAAATTCTACCAAGTTACGAGTATTATAGTTTCAGCTTTTTAATAATTATTGTAATAATTATTTTTATTTCAAATTCCAGTCTGTCTATCGACATGAATCCTACGCTAAAAAAAAAACGCTTATCCACCCACATCTATTCCTTCCTATCCGTTTGTCAATCTAAAATTTCTTGTATCTTTTTCAATCCATATCTTTCTATCTAATTGAATCCTTCTCTATATCTTCTCGAATATAAGATAGCTCTATCCTTCTGAATCCTAGGCAATCTATGGAAACGAATCCTCAACTTATCCGCCTCTATCCTTTTTCATCCATTAGGCAATCTCAAATTTCGTCTATCTTCTTGAATCCCTATCTTCCTATCCAATTAAAAACTTTTCTATCTTCCTCCAAATATAGGTCAGCCCTAACCTTCTAAATCCCAGTCTTTCTGTCGACATGAATCCTTTACTTATCCACTTCTATCCTTTTCTATCTATTGAGCAATCCCAAATTTCGTCTTTCTTTTTTGATCCCTACTGTCCTATTAAATTGAATCCTCTTCTATTTTCTTTGAAATGTAAGATAGCCCTATCCTTCTGAATCCAATCCTAGTCGTTTTATTCAAACACATGCTCCGCTTATCCACTTCTCTCTTTTTCCATCTTTCAGGAAATTCCAAATTTTGTCTATCTTCTTAAGTTCCTGTCACAGTATACAAGCGAATCCATTCATATATTTTCAGAAGTATCAGACAGCCCTATATTCTTGGATCCCAGTCGTTCTATCTAAATAAATCCACTTCTTATCCAGCTCTATGCTTTTTCATCCATTAGCAATTCCAAATTTCATCTATATTTTTAAATTCCTATTTTTCCATTAAATTGAATCCTTTTCTATCTTCTCTGAAATATAAGATCGCCCTATCCTTTCGAATCCTAGTCGTTCTATCCAAACGAATCTTCTGCTTATCCTACTCTATCCTTTCCCATCTTCCAGGCGATCCCAAATTTCGTCTTTTTTCAATCCCAGTCGTCCTAATGAAGTGAATTCATTCTAATTTTTCAGAAATATAAGATACTCCTATCTCCCTAAATTTCATCGTCTCTATCTGAATGTATCCTACGCTTATTCACCACTATTATTTTTCATCTACTAGACAATCTAAAATTTTGTCTATCTTCTTTAATCCTCATCTTTATATCAAATTGGATCTTTTTCTATATTTTTCAAGTATATGTCAGCCCCATCCTTCCAAATTTCAGTCTTTCTATTGTAATGAACCTCCGCTTATCCCAGTCTATACTTTTCTATCCGTCATGAAATCCAAAACCTTCTCTATCTTTTTCAATCAATATCTTCCTATCTAATCGCATATTTTCCTATTTTCTCTCAAATTTAAGTTGGCTCTATCCTTACGAATTCCAATCCTTCTATCAAATGAATCCTCCTCTTAGTACCGGCAGGTTCCCGGTAGGTGACTGACCACAAATGTCAGAGACACGTGTAATCATTTGCACAGTCTATAATAAGAGGGTCGGCAGACGCCTTTGCAGAGTTCGACTAGCAAATCGTGAAGTTAGGGAATATTCTTGGTAGGTATATAAACCCTTGCTGGTTTAATACTATTCTGCGGGAGCTTGAAACTCGCAATATATTACTCTTAGAGAAACAGGTAAAAAACTACATTTTTTAATGGATTCAAATGGATAGAAATTGAAACGATATATCATGGATAAAAATGGATAAGAATATTTGAATGCATCGTGGATTCAAATGGATACAGTTTAAAAATAAAGTGGGTATAGGAAGGGATAAGATTTGAAAATATTTCACAGAGTCAGGGATAGAAAAAGATAGACAGTAATGACTGCAGGGGATAGAGTCAGGGATACAAAGAGATAGCTTCATGTAGACATGATGGATAGAGCGTGGAAAGAAAAAGATGGCGTTTGTGGGATGCAAAGCTTGCATTCGGGAAGGATAGATTATCTCTATATTTTTCTATCCATACGTTTCTATCTTTTTGAATATTTTCACTTCCAGCAGAAAAAACTTCAGTCACTTGTTCTGAGATAGTAATATGCGAAAAATGATACCATGGCTATAAACCTCAGACTGTCTACTAATCAGAACAGTATGACATTAGTAATCATAGCGCCATCTGAGAAAATACTACCTAAATATTCTTGGAAACATATTTATGGACATCCTGTACATATTTTAATACTAGAAAGGCAGCGCACAATGTCCATTAAATCCGATTTTCAATTTCAACAGTTTGCTCAACCTTGAAAGATAACGTAACGTTTCTTCCGTGTTGTCTTCTCGCATTGAGAATTTTTACGATTCTGCGGGTTTTCTTGAGAATAACAACCGATAGTGGTTAGTATATATAGTAGTGAATACCTCTCATCATTATTACTCATCACGTACGAGATCCATCTAAGAAACGAAGATCCTCATCAGCACGCTGCTTGTAAGTTTACTCAATACAATATTCTTCTCAAATTTAAGAAGAATATATCACATAATCTCAGAAAGAAAAAGTTTAGAACTATTAAACACGAGTCCGAATACACCATTTTTAAACTCTTTTGAATTAACATATGTTAGAGGCTGAGATGCATTGATTTACGATTCACCTAATTTTACATTGTTTCGTTTGTAGGCTTCAAAATGTTTATTTTTTTCACTGTATGCTCCTAATGTTTCCGATACATGATATCGTCTTCCTCCTAAAGCTTCTTTAAATCAATTGTTCAACCTCAAAAACTCAAACTTTTGGGTGTGTTAGTTTTGATTTGACCGGAAATATTTGAAAATTGAAATTATTTGTGTTCAGAGTTGTGCAATCTTGAAAAGCGTCGACGTATTGTCAATGAAGCGGCGGAAGAGATAACGTTGAATCAACACAATCTGGTTGTGCTAGAATATTCCTTTAAGCTTAGAGCATGTGTTATACCATGGAAATATTTTTCAATAAAAGTTCCCTTGTTGATCCAACGTCATCTTCACTGAGGCTTCAAATATTGCTTAACTTTAGGCACGACAATGATCAAATCGTATTTTCTCTTTTCATCAATATTTTGCGATTCAGTTTCAAATAATTATATTTGTAATCGTAAAATTTTAGTAGCTTCATTTTTACATCTTTTTTCTAAAAAGTCATTCTATTTTGGGGTTTTGTAGGGTGTCCGTCCGTCTTTCTTCTCTCTTTGGGATTACGGGACCTTGGCTATCTTATGGAACCCCATTATTCCAGGAGCGTTCCGCTATCACCTCCATAACACAACTTTAACCTCTTCTTCATGCAATCAATTTGGGACTCTTTTGGGCTCAAAAAATTTCTAATAAAAAGAGTCAACCTACACATTTATTCAAGATACTAGTCTACATCCCTATTCCCACAGTCATATCCGGAAAACACAAGAAACAACCCCTACTAAATTTAAAGGACCCCATCTCAGCTGCCTTCAATCAAAGCCGCAAAAAAAATTTGCATTAAAAATAAATACCTAAACACTTTCCTAAGACTATAGTTGATATGGCCGTTGCTACATTAATATTCATCAACCCCCAGCTGCTTCCCCAGCAACACCTTGTAGATTTAGCGGAACGCGTCCTAGCTGCCTCTAACTAGAACAAGCGAAAAATTGTCCAATTAAAAATATTCAACCCAGACCACTTCAAAGCCTCTAGTTATTATCGCCATCGCCGCTATAATATTCGACAACCACTAATAACTACCCCTAGCACATGAAACAAGACATGTCTAAGTTACCTAAGCAGGACTTGAGGTGGGATTCCCTTACGAAAGAAGGAATAAATATTCCTCCGTTGTAGAGAGAACCCGATTTTCCACAATCTAGATATCATCATCATCATCATCATCATCATCATCATCATCATCATCATCATTATCATCATCACCACCATGCATAGTATTCGTGCTGATGCGACCCAAACTGACAGCGAAACAGATTTGACCATCAGATCTTCATCATATCTTCACATCATATCCATCCTTTGCAACCCAGAATTCTTTCTAGTCATCATACGACTTTCAGATTTTCTTGAGTAGCACTGGACCATTCGATGTGTGAGCTACCTAAAATTAAAGCCGGCAATTAAGTTTCAAATAAAAAATAATCACCCTAGACATCTACATACCAGAGCCTTCCGTGCATATCCTCATCTACACAACAATAACAAATTAATACAAAAAACAAACCATAATACATTCAACCAAGCCGGTCTTAGCTGCGTTCAACTATAACATTCAAAACAATGTCAAACTAAGCTTCCCAAGACATTAGTTGATATCGCCATTCCCACAAGAATATCAAAACACCCACGAGGTCTACTTCTGCAAGATTAGCCGAGCACTGTCTCAGCTGCCTTCAACAAAAACTGCCGAAAATTTCCAACGTCAAAATAATCACCCTAGCCTTCTCCCGAATGCGTTTTGCTTACTAAATTAACTTTTGCTTTAAGGCGGTTTCTAAAGATACCTTTTGGGTTGAGAGCATATTGTAGAGTTTTTTTAAGATAAATCATTGACCAATATTCAAATAGGAATCGCTTTACTTGTCTTTATTTAACCAGGACAAGGTGTATCTGGCTAAATCTACTGGAGGCGAATTTTTTAAGATTGACAGATAATAATTATTGCTGTAATATTCGGCACATAAATATGATCCTTGAGAAGAAGACTGACGTGATTATTTTAACCTCAAAATTTTGCTGTCAACTACAGCTAAGGCTGTTAAGACGGGATTCTTTTAATGTGCAAAAGGTGGTTTTTGCTTTTTTTTATCATAACTGCTGATTTAGCAGGACCACCTTACTTCATCTGGTCTCACATATTCTTTAGTTTATTCTTTTTGATTGATAACTGTAATATTATATTGTTGATACATAAATTCATCTGTTCTGGTTCAAAATTATACTTTTGGGTTGAAAATTTAACTAATGCACTTCTGGCTTCAAATGATTAGTTTTCAGTTGAAACTTCAGCTATGGAATATTTAATTAAAAAATTATATTTTTGACAAAATTTTCCAATACTAGGTTGAAAATTGAACCAGATTGTTATACATTCATTCGATTGGATGAAGATTCTTCTCTTTTTTTAACTTGTTTTTGGTTAAAAATTAATTCTTTACAAGCCGAAATTTATATACTTCATTCTGGGTTGAAAATTTGTCGTAAAAGAATCAAATATCATATTAACAAAACATCTGCAAGTAAAATTCTGTACGTTGATCCAACGTTATTTTAAATAAAAACTACTGAATAAAAAAATAAAAATTAATAAAAGACAGGTTCAGTCATTAGTTCTCTCTGGTGTATTGTATTATTTATAATTATTTTGAATTCATTTTGAATTCCTTTATATTCTTTGTATTCTTCTGAATTTCTTGTATCTTTTGAATCCTCTCTATTTTTTTGACATCTTTTGAATTCCTCGGAAATACTTGTACTAATAAAATACTTCTTCAATTCCTTAAATGCTACGAATTTCTAAAATTTCCCTAAATGCGCTGAAATCACTGAAATGCTATGAGTTTCCTATAGTACATGAATCATCTACACTTCCTGAATTCCAAGAATATTATAAATTCCTGAAATATTCTGAATTTCTTGAGTTTTCTTAATTAATTGAATTCTTTGAAATTTCTGAAATCACATATCTGAATATTATAGATTTCTTCAAGCCTATCTTAAAGACTAGGAATTTCTTGGATTGATCAAATATCCTGTATTCCTAAATGCCTTCGATATGATGAATTCCTAAAATTTCTCGAATTTTCAGAATTCGATGAATTCTTTGAATTACTGAAACTCCTTGAATTCTTTGAACTACTGAAACTCAGGGTTCAAATCAAAATGCAGAATGGTTTTATGAGACGACCATCGCACAGTGGGATTAGGAAAAACAACATCATTCTTTCATTTACCAACAAAAACAATTACATCGACATCACGTATTTATGATGCAGTACAACCATTGTGTTGAAACTTTAACCATGTTGTTGAACAATCGTCTCCTTCATACAAAATTGGTCCACTTAGATCGCAAATTCTTTTTTATAGAAACAAAATTCATCTTTTTGGGTTGAAAATTCTTGGTAGGAAAATTTGAACCCTTTGTGAAAAATTTTCCTTGTTGGCTTGGAAAATCTATTCTTCCGTCTGAAACAGCAAGTAGAGCCTTTACTGGTTTCAAGATGTTGTACATAAATATAAGTTTGTTGAAAAAAATGGGATCAAAATTGTCAGCTCAAGACCAATTTGTTCAGGAAAACTTGTTTTGCCCCACTGTGCTCCAGGTTGGTTTTTTAAACGTCCACTCCGAGGTAACTTTTTTCAACATGGATCCGTCAAATTATTAATTTATTAAATTTTGGAATTTATATTCAATCTTTCTGGAATAAAAGGTCTTTGATTTCTTTTTACAGAATCAAATGCTTTGGGAAATCTGCCATCAGGCTCCCAGGCATCAGGTTCATGAGCTAGGGCATCTGGTTCAGGACATCGGTTATTACATGGTCGGCCATCCTGTGCCAGGAAATTTCGATTTTGATCTCCTACACCTTTCCCAGAACCTCAAGGCCCAGAAAAGAGGTCTATGGATTAAGGCACAAACCCCATCAAGATGTGCTTAGATCCTTCTACAAAAGTAGTGCTACCAGCTGACTATGTGGGCAATAAAGTTCCTACTGGCCTCTATTAAAAAAAAAAATTATTTCATGATCCGTCAACTTGATCTAGAAGCGCACCATTTTTCGTATTGTGATATAAGTGTACTATACTCACTCTAGAACCTGATGATTCAACATGTTTCATCGATTATTGGAAAAAATACTTTAAAGTTATGAAGAATACTCTTACAAAAAGCGTGGAAGAGGTTGGCTCCATACCTTATAATTTACATGAATGTGAAGGTCCTGATAGTCTCCATGTTGAGAAGATGGAAATAGGTGATGTAAATTTTTTAGTGATTCGAGACCATTCTTTTAGCATCGTAGAATCAGATTTAGACCAAGAGCTTTATCACATATAATTGCAGAGAGGTTAATCTATAATCTTCATGCAATCATATGTGATGAAAATCCTAGTTTAACTCTGTTTGTATGAAGATGAAATAATGGTCTCTGAACACCAAAAAATTCACGTAACCTATTTTCATCTTCTCGACACAAAGACTATCGGGATCTTCATTTTCATGTCAGTTATGAGGTATGAGGCTAACCTTTTCTATGCTTCTTCTGACAGTATTTTTCCGAACTTTGAAGTATTATTTTCAATAATCAATAAACCATGTTGAATCAGTAGGTTCTAGAGTGTTTATAGTACCTTGAAAAGAAATAATTCCTAATTGAAAATGACAACAATTGAATCTCAAAAGTTACAGAATGTGACATTTTTGTGGTGTATCTTCATAAACAGAAATTAAATAAACTGGAAATTACTTTTATAATTTATTGTTGAAGTTCTTGAACAGTGAACTTCAGTGTTCACCAATGTGTTAACGCTTGCTTCCTCACTATTTGATTTTTTTTTTTTAGAGAACGAGGTCCATATTTAAGATCTACTCAATCAATTCTTCAAATAAAAACTAGCATAGGTGACTGGACTCGAACCCTAGCCAGATACAGTTAGCGCAAATCCACCTATTTCAGCGATTTTTTTGAAACAACAAATATAATAAGATAATAATCGCACCTTGTATCTGTTTTAGTGAGGAACTTATTTTTTTGTTAAAGATTCAATTATTATCAGTTAAAGATTTATTAGCTCAGTTGAAAATTAATTTCTCGGATTGAAAAATCCACTACTCCACTTGAATATTCATAATTTTAGTTAAAAATTCATCACTATGGTTGAAAATTTTACTAAATCATCATAAATTCTTTTTTCTTCTGTTGAAATTTGTTCTGGTCGAAATTTTTTTTCTTCAGTTAAAAATTCAAATACTTAGTTGAAAGTTCGTGTATTTTATTGAAAAATCGCCTTTACTTTTTTGTGATAATTAAAGCTTTTTATTATTTTTTCCTCATTCAAAAGGATCTTAGTAAGTGCAGAACTTAAAGTATATTTCGACCAGGATAAAAACCACATCACGCTAATTTGAAAACTTTCTTCATCCTCTTCTTTCTTCGTCACAGATCATCACACAAAACCTAAAATAAAACATAAAAAATAAAAACATTAAATTTTAGCAAAACTTCACAGCTCAGTATGATCTTAGAACGGAGAGAATAGGCTGCTTTTTTACAAAAATAGGCAAATCATTTCTTTTTAATAAAATTAATGAAGAGGTTCCATATTTAATTCAATATTGAACCCTTGAGACTTCAAGTTTAAAGAGATATTGAATTTTCAACGAAATATTTGAATTTTCAGCCAAAAAAGATTAATTTTCTACAAAATGAGATGATATTTGAGCGAAAGATTTGAGCTTTGATTCTAAACGTTGCATATTTCAGGAAAAGATTGACTTTTAAACTTGAAAAGATCTATTATTGAAACAAAAAAGACAAACTTTAAACAAAACAGTTGCATTTTTAACATATAAATATGAAGTTTTATCAAATTGGTTGAATTGAAAAAAAAAATGGAATTTGACTACAAACATCTGCATTATTAAACAAATAGTGAAATCAGACAAATAATTAAGTAATAGATAAATTTTCTACCAATATTACTATTCCATACTATGTTGATATTTTAGAGAATAGAAAAAGAATTTTGAAAATCTATAAAATCCTTACAATATTGAATGAAAAAATTATCTGATCTTGCTTGTTTCTACTTCTTTGAATAACCTTATTTACCACTTCAGCTGTTATATTACTTTTCAAATTTTGGCGCCTTTTTCCTTGACAGTCATTTTCGGAGTTATTTGAATGGGAGCAGTGTGCCTTTCCAGCCTGGTCTCATAATAATAAAAAAAAAATGTTTCTTAGAAATTTCATTTTGTTAACAGTTTGTTATGAATTATTTTAATTTTATTCACCACACAAATTTTTTGAAGTCTTTTTTAAATTGAAATATGGTAACTATAATTCTCCATTATTTTGCACTGAACCTGTATCTTTATTACGATATTATTTATTGAGCAAATTATAATTCTCTTTCACAGAAATTTCATACATTACATTTTCATCGACATATGTTGATATATACTTTCAAATTACTACCGACTTTTTAAATTGATCTCAATTATTGAACGCTACTCCAGAGATGACTAGGACTTTCGTCGAATTGAAGGCAAACTTGAAATTCCAGTACTATAACATTAACTTATAAACTCATTAACATTAACTTCGAAACTTTATTTCTGCTCCTACTTACTTCAATTCAATGTAAGAAAACACCAAACGTCATTACCGTACGGCGTCCCAACCTCACTTTGCACAAGGATAAACTGATATTCTCCTGTTTTTAGAAAGTAAACTGAAAAATGCTTGACGTATCAAGTTTGTAAACTTCAGATAAACATAAATATAATGTATCTACATTTCTGAAGTCAAATTAATAGTATTGTAAAAGCCTGTAAGTCTGTCCCTCGATTTTTGTCTTTTCAGACGTCATTACCGTATGTCATTTTTTCTAGTAAAATATTGTAGTTACAGTTGAGTGTTAAATACAAAAATATTAAGCGTATCGTACCTGGGCTTCGTATTTCGAAGGAATGGGGGAGTGGATGGTCACATAAAAGAGAGAGTGAGGAGGGCAAATGTGGTGATGAGGCAGGTGTGGGGGTTGGGAATGAAGTTAT
>CAKNXH010000530.1:101535-164439 GCA_932178445.1 Andricus quercusramuli | reverse complement strand
GTCATTTTTTCTAGTAAAATATTGTAGTTACAGTTGAGTGTTAAATACAAAAATCTTAAGCGTATCGTTGATCACGAGATTCTATAAATTTGAGCTTGAAATATTAATTTTATTTGCGAATCTGATATTAAAACTGAAAAGTGGATTTTGACAACAAAAACGTCATTCCTGTACGTGAGTTAAAAACCAGTTTCGGAGTGGAAGAAAATTATAAAAACCATTCCGTTACTTGCTCGACGGTGTTCTCTTTC
This sequence comes from Andricus quercusramuli, assembly GCA_932178445.1. Lineage (NCBI taxonomy): Eukaryota > Metazoa > Arthropoda > Insecta > Hymenoptera > Cynipidae > Andricus > Andricus quercusramuli. The sequence goes on along the minus strand of CAKNXH010000530.1, from coordinate 164,188 downwards.
ATAATTAGGTGACTTTCTATGATAGAAATGTATTATTTTTTGATCAATATGAAAGAAGGCGGAACTTAATAATTTTTCCCGTATCATTACCGTATGGTACAATAGAAGAGCGAACGGCTGCTTATATGCGCGTGCGCGTTGATCAGGTGGACCGGTTTGTTGACTGTTTCCTAACCTCTATTTGTTTCTATTTATTCTCTATTTTTCATAACTGCCCCTTTGGAATTTCAAATTTTTAGATATGAAGAGATGAATTTCCGTTCTGAAATATGTAATTCCTAATAATAATGTGATTGCCACTGTAGGTGCTAAAATTTGTCTATAATTTGACAATCACCCATAAATTGGTTCTCCTGATGTTGGTGATTGTGTCTTTCCGAAACGTTGAGGTTTTAAGATTTTAATAAACTTGTCCAATAGTGTTAATACAACTTCGTTGTTATTTTTTCTGAAAGTTAAGAGAATTGTTTAATATTTCCATCATGTAGAATAAATGCATCACAAACTAAAAATTACTTTTTCAAATCCTCCCTTTTCCTTTTTTTGAAAGAATTTCTCCTTTTCCCCTTGCTTTTAATAAATTTTTCCTTCTTTTCATTTTTTCGCTTCAATGCGAACTGAATTAATAGAATTCTACAAGGAAACCCACCTATTCATATCAATTCCAAGGCTTTTATCAATAATTATGTTTGTGTTCAATTTCAAACACAATTTGCAGTTGTACAATTTTAACCGGTTACACATTAAACTTGTTCAGTACTTATTTGCTTACTTTCAAATTTTCCATTTGAATTTTCACCTCATGAATCTAGAATTTCTCAAAATTGAACAAATTGTAACATTTTTCTGATTTCAAAATTTGCATAATGATATTTTCGTTCTACTTTGTGCAAGCCACAAATATTTTTAGTTTTTTTAAATATTGTTCAATTTTAAAATTGTTTGATTTTGGGTACTACAATGAGCAAATGTTACATCTGTCATTTATTTTTTATTGATAATTAATTATTTGACGGATTCTTTCTTGAAAATTATTACACTTCCATCCTTCTCATTTGCAGATTATTCTGTTCTTATCTTTTTGAATTCGAAAATTTTTCCTCATTTTTCAAGCTAGTTTACAGAAAAATCTAAAAAATGTAGATATATAACCGTTGAAAAAAATGTTGACAATGGTTATTCTTGAAACTGTATTCAGTAACAGAAAATTCTCATCATTTGGAAAAATTTGAACACATTTCAAAGTTAAGAACGATTTTTTGATTGTTGGATACTGAAATTACTTCGATACTTTTCTTCTAACATTGAACACATTTCCATTTGTTTGAACAATATTCTTTCACTTATACAGCTTTTTTTAGAAAACTTTAAGAAAATAATTTAAAATAGAATACATAGAATTATTTTTCCAACTGTATAGTGTATAGAAAGAATATAATTACCATTTCTCTATTGTTTAAACGAATGGAATTTGTCTGAACAATTATTATTTCGTCCAGGAATATTTCTTTTAATTGCTTTTTTTCATTTTCAAATTATTCTTTTTTCGTCTTTAAAAATGTTATTGAAAGAGAATGTAAAAACTCGAATCCTAATTTTTATTATTGAGTATAGTTTTTTATGTTGTAATCATGGTTGAAATAGTAAAAATATGGAGTATACACTAATACATATCCTTTTGTGATTCAAATTTTATGATGACTTTTATGATTATTTCAATAGCACGCCAGAAAGGATGTGAACCACACATACTCAATTTCCAGAAAATTTGAAGTAAAGAATGATCAATTGTTTAAAAGATGACATGTTTCAGCAAAATATATCACTCCTCAAAACCATTCAATATTATGCTCAATTCACAAAATACGATTTTGAGAATATTTTAGGGAAAAAATAAGTTTTTAAACAAATGGAAATTTGTTTGACACTACAAGGAAAGCATCAAAGTCATGTAACTAGTTATTAACAGAAAAGTAGTAAGGTGTCATCTCCGAAAATATTGAAAACCCCTTCGCATTAAAAAAAAAAATTCAACTTTCAAGCTAAACTTTTTTCTCATCGATAATACACACACCATTTTAAAAAACCAAAAATGTGCAATTTGCTTCAAGAATTATCTCCGTACTTTCTTTAGTTTCTGAGATAAGACCTCACCATTATTTTGTTAATAACTTGATAACAAATGATTACTCCTGACTTCTAGATGAAACATTGTGCACAGAAAGGAAAAGAGATATTCATATATTTTTTGCAGATTTTTTAAAATTCATTTTCAAGGACTAACAGCCATTCAAAGTTGATTATTCTGGAATGATCGAAGGATGATAGTACTTTTTCTCAATTTCTAGCACATAATCGCTGATTGACTGAAAATTTCAAAACCCTGTATCAGTATAGGCAAACCCTCCGTCTGCAAAATGCACTTTGTCCTACATTTTTAGAACTTTTTTCTGTTAAGGATTCATACTATAATCTGTGCAGAAATCAAGGTGTCTGAATTTCTTGGACAGATAGTAGGTCTTATACTCCCACATGGATGAACACGACACAAGCTTCCAGAATACAGCTATTTTATTAGCAAAATGATAGTCTACAAGGTCTATCACATGTTTCTTCCAATTTCAACAGTTTGCTCTAGCTTGAAGGATATCGTCATGTTTGTTCCACGTATTCTACACACACTACAAATTTTCATAATTCTGGAAGTGGTTGTGGTTATCATGATGATGGGTTCTCTGATACGAATGAGTATATATAGCAGAGGATATGTCCAATCATTCTTACTCACCGCTGACGAAATCTATCTGAAAAGATGAAGATCTTTATCTGCACGCTTCTTCTTACAAACGCGGTTTTTCTGCGTTTTAGTGGTGAGTGTACTCAATATAATGTAAATCTCAAATATGACTATGAAATAATAAATATTTCCAGAATAAGAAGTTTTACGCTATTAGGCTAAAGTTCAGAATAGGGAATTATTGAATCATTTCAAATTACCGTGAGTCAGACCCAAAGACGCTTTCTTTTGTGATTCGCCCATTTTTACAGTTTTTTGTTTTTATGGATTTGAAATTTTCAATTTTTCAATCTTGATGCTTCTAATACTCTCTATACATGATATTATTTAATTCCTGAAGCTTTTGTCCATTTACTATTCAAGTATTTTAATTAATAATTTGATTAGTTTCCAACTCAAGTAATTAAAAATATAAATTATTCAGGTTTAGAATTGCGCAATCTAAAAAGATGTCGACGTACTATAAATGAAGATTCGGAAAAGATATGGTTGAATCAACACAGATCGGTTTTGCTTAAATATTCGCTTTAGCTGTGAGCCATATATCATGATATGAATATAGTTTGGAAGAAACCTGTTTCCGTTTATCCAACGTCCTCTCTGCTGAGGATGAAAATATTTTTCAATTTCAGGCACCACAATGATTGAATGTTATATTACGTTCTGTTTGAATACTTCAATATTCAGTTTCAAATGGTTTGAAAAAATTTGAAGTTTCGAATGGTCTCAAGTTTTAATATTTTCTATTGGTTTCGCAGCCACAGGAATAATTTCTCATAGTTTCAATTGGGTTCCATCCGTCCATCCTACTTTTTCTTTCGGAAACGCCTTACCTTTAAACCCTATCTCATGGGCCACATGCTATCCCTCAGGACCCTCTCATTTCACAAGACCTCTCCCATTTCACCTGATCCTAACTATCCTTTAGTAGCTTACCTATCCTTTGGGACCCCTATCTTCCCACGGGGCGGGATTATTTTGGATTATTTGTATTATTTTGGAACAAAAATCGCAGGATCCACTGAACAATAGGGAACCTCATTATCTCACGGAAAGTTTGGACCATTGGTCCTTTCGAAACATACTTGGCTCACACATATCAGGTTATTCAGAAGAGTTATAAGGAATAGCTTATACCTCTAATATCTCAAAACCTCAAATATCACTCAGAACATTATTTACTGGCACCCTTCTATCTCACGTGTACCGGGCTTTTCAGGGAGTCTAGAGGGATATCTTATCCATCCGGAATTCCTCCATAAAACCGCCCTTCATCTATTCAATAGGACACCCTATCCCATCGGACCCTAAGGACTTCCTATCAAACAGGACCAAACATAAGCTATTACCAAATCTATGCAAACCCCAACTAAACCCTCGAGACTTCCAATCCCACTGGATGCCTCCTATTCTCCGTGGCCCCCATTATCCTGTTGTATCACATATATTCCGTAGGAACCCATTATTTAACGAAAACTCACCTATCCCTTGTGTCCGCGTGAGTAACAGGACCTTCTCCATTCTACGAAATCAAAAATATCCCTTGAAAATTAACTCATCCCTTACCTCCCACAATTCACACGTGTCATATTGGTGAAGAGAGTACTTAGGGAATAGGTATCCGCCAGGACTCCTCTGATAGAACGGGACCTCATATAGCCCTAGGGACCTACTATCCGTCATTTGGGACCTTACCTAACTCACACTTACTAGGTTGGTCAGTAGAGTCCTAAGGTATAGGTTATTTCTAAGGACACCCCGTATGCTTTAACACTGTTTAACAGGACCTTCCATCCCACGGGCCACCATTCTACCACATTGGACCCCAAATATCCTTTGATTACCAACCAAATCTTTGGGACCCCGGCTAACTCACTTGTACCAAACTACCTATTTCGCAGGACACCACTAATTTTACGGTACCTCATCCATCCCTTGTGATCTAATCTATTCCACGAGACCCCACCTATTCATTCGTATTTAAAATTCACGTATCCCCTTCTATCCCACAGGAATCCACCGATTATTTAAGAACCCACCTATGATTTGGAACCCGACCTATTTCTCGCTTACCCCTCATATCTTGAACACGTTCCGAGTTCCATTAATCGGTATTGCATCAGTATTTTCAAAAGGGTGGTGACGACAGACTTTTGACCGCTGGCGGCGATTTGGTCAATTTTGATCGGTGGCGGGCAGCACGACGGCGCACAGCCTTTTTCCCTTCTCGGCGGCGGCGGAGCGGCGCACAGTGAGAAAAAAAAATCACTTTTTTGGTTCAAAATAACGCACAGCCCACAAATATTGACCGATTTGGACAACAAAAATCTGGGAAAAAGCTGATAAGATTTCTAAGAGAGTTCTCTAGCCTTATTTTTAAATTGGGCTCTACATTTTTTTATAAATAAACAAATATTACGAAAAAATGACATTTTTTCTGTCTAGCGTTCTCGGTGCTCGTCAATAACAAGAAAATGATTAAAATTGCCTAAGTTTTATAGAGTGGAATTTTATCGATGTTCCAATATTATACAGGAAATGAATTCAATAAAAGACTGCACTAATCAGGCATTTTTTGACCAAAAAATTAATTTTTTTCTATGTCATTTTTTTTCAATTAGGAAATTCATGATAATTTCAGCAAAATTCATAATTTGTTGATTGATCTTGTGGCTTCTTCAAACAAATATACAAAACAAATGCATTAATCGGACATTTGTCGGCAGAGAAATTCGTTTTCTTTAATTCCAGTCCTTCCAGTTGGAAACTTCATGCCAATTCTAGCAACACTCATGATTGGTTCATAAATTTTGTAATTTTGTGAGAAGAATTTAATGGATAAATGCATTAATCATGCATTCTTCGACAGAAAAATTCGATTTCTTCGATGTCAGCTTTTTTAATTATAAACTTTATGATAATTTCAGCAAAATTCATAATTCTTCTCAATTCTATGATTTTTTAAAACAAATTTATTAAGAACAAATGCATTATTGGGACATCTGTTGACGGAAATTTCGTTTTATGTCAGACTTTTCAATTATGACCTTAATGATAATTTCAGCAAAATTCGTAATTCTCTGATCAATTTTATAATTTTGTTGAACAAATTTATTAAAAACAAGTGCATTACTGGGGCAACTGTGGACGATTTTTTTTTTTATGTCAGAATTTTTAATTGGGATATTCAAAAAAAAATTCAGCAACATTCATGATGAGTTGATGAATGTCAGGATTTTTTAAACAAAATTTACTAAACAAATGCATTACTCTGGCATTTGTTGACAGAAAAATTTGTTTTCTTCGATGCCAACTTTTTTAATTAGGAACTTCATGATAATTTCCGCAAAATTCATAATTTTTTTGCTCAATTTTATGATTTTTTTAAACAAATGCATTATTGGGGCATCTGTCGAGTAAAAAATTCCTTTTTTCGTGTCAGATTTTTTAATTAGGATCTCAAAGATCCACTTCCCCTAAAACCAAAATACCGGAGTTGTCTGCAAATATAATTGCGCTGTCTGTCTGTTTTCTCGTAGAAAATTGTGATTTTTATGTCATTAAAGTTATAGTCTACCTCATCGACCCATTCATCACTTTCTGTTCTTTTGTTTGAATTCTCGTTATTTTCTTCAGTTGTTGAATCACTCGTCTTCACATTCCAAGCGAGATGCCAGGCTTTTGCCATTATTTATTCATATTTTTATTTGTTCCGCCTAATGTTTAGTTATGTTGAATCATGTGTTTCACTTTCTCTTGAATTTTTACTTTGACTTCCATTTTTAACTTTAATCAGGTATGTTGATTATTTTACATTATTTGGATGTTTCTTACAGACTTGATAAATGTTTTTTTGAATGATGGGGGTCCAAAACAGTGACCGGAACGTTTCAAAAAGAATTATCGAATCTTTTATTTCGACCTTCATTTCCAGGACTTTCTCCACTATTTAATCCCTATTTCATATTGAATAGTGTGGCTGGATGAAACATGAAGAAGCCTTCCAGAATAAGTGGCTTTCATGAAGACATTCGTAATAATAAATTTATCATCCTCTCGGCAAAGTTGTAAATTTAGAAAGTTAATAGATTTTTTGTTTCCAATATCAAAGGTGAATTGTGATCTGTTTTTAGAGCTTCAGTCTACAGTTCTCGTGCTAGTAATTTAGAGACTGATATTCAGTCTTTTTGAAATCGCAAATCTTTGTTTTTTTACAGAACTAAATGCAACAAAGCCAGGAGAAGGTTCATCAACAGGAGAAAGTTCATATAAAGGAGATCGTCGATTGATAGGGCGACCGCGAGGGAGTCGGATAAATCAAAATAAATTTCGAGTTGCAGATCCTCAAGATGGCCCAGCAGATAAAACTGTCCATTATGGGGAGACTGAGATTCAAGTGTGGATAGATAATCGTGCAAGAGTGCAAAAAGCTATCTATAAGGAGAATTATATTCCTCAAGCCGCATATTATTCGTTCCACAATTTTCTAATCCGTACTATCAATCTAGATGGAGTAAAATTGGTGATATATGTTAATCAGCAAGGAGGACTCCTAGGAGTCAGAGGACCAAAAAGAACAGGTAAATGAATGTAGCAACATTGAAGCTCCTATGTTTCCATCCAACGAAAATCACCACATGGGGCCCTTTATAGGATCTCATATGGATTCCATATAAATTCTTGTATAGAATCGTATGAACAAATAGGGATATGAAATGGGATATAGGCAAATTTGAGTAACCATATGAGAACCTATAGTTTTCTATTGATTCAGAAGCTGACAAGTATTGAATTCCCCCCTCTGAAACCAAATTATTGAATTCATCAAATAATCGAAACTGGGAATCTTTTAATTATTTCATGCTTCGCTTAATCTCTGGAATCTACCCTGGTCAGAAAATTTTTACAAAAAAGTACAAAAAACCAAAAAATATTCTCACAGGAATCTACAAATAAATACAATAAATTACAACCAAACTTAATAAATCGATTGGACACCTCATATGTCATTAGAAATTATGTCATTCCAATGTTCTCAATATTTGTCATCGTCAGTTGAAAAAAAAAAAACTTTTAGATTGAAAATAAAAATTGAACAATTAAGAAAGAATTGATCACGGTCATTGAAATAAAAGATTCGAACTCTTAAAGATTACAATAAGATAAGAACTGAACCGCAAATTAAAACAATCAATGTGGTATGGATTCATATTTTGAACTTTTAAAATTAAAGTTTGAAAAAATGTTAATTCAGACGCTCAATAATTTTCGCGAATAAAATGGAAGGTTCTCAAACTTTTCGAGTTAAAATTGTTTCTTTAAAATACGCTGATCTGCAGAATTTTTTATTTTAAGTTCCATACGTTGTACAGTTAAAATATTTGAGAAAATAGAAATCCACGCCATCATTTTCAATGCTATGTAATGCAGAAGAAACAAGAAATTTTTCAATTTCTCGAAATTATGTAATTTTAAGCAATTTTAAGCTAAAAATATCAATTTATACATTTGAATTTGTTTTGAAATCTTTCAAAATAATCTCTAGAAAATGTATCAAAATAGTTATTACAGATTTTTCCAGGAATAACATTATCATTTTATCATCTTGGAACACGAATTTTGTATTCAATTTTCTTCTAAATCCTGCAAGAGAAGTAATGAAGTTCTTTTACAGTTAATTTTTCAAGAAAAAAAATTATTGTTAGATTCTCTAAGAATTTGCATGCAAATTTGTAATTTGATTGAAACCTTTCGAATAGCATAGAAAGCTTATAAATTTGGTGCCTGACATCTTCAAAATTATACATTGTAATTGAAATGCTTTGAGAACCTTTCCCCGTTTTAAATTATTTTGGAATCTTTTCAGAAATATAGAATATATTTTTAACTTACTCGATTATGTTCCTAATTATTAATTGTTTAATTGTCATTCATCATCCAAAAAGTCTAAATTTATTTTTTCATTTTTTCGAATCTCCACCAGTTTTAATGGAAGTTTGCATCTTCTCAAAACTGGTAAATATCTCTTAAACTAATTAAAATTTTTTACAAATTGATAATTGTTAAGTTATTTGAATTTTTTCCCAATTAAGAGTAGTTTATGAAGTTTTAATCGAACGTTCACATTTATTTAATTACTGAGGCTTTAAAATTGACAAAATTATAATTTCGAACAGATTCAGAATCGTCCTGCAAAGTCAATTATCTTTCGATTTTCAATGATCGAACAACAGTTCAATGTGATTTATTATAATAGCAAAAATTCTTGGTAAAAGTGTCACATTTTTTGCAAACTACAGTTTCTTGTAGGAATTTGAGTTAGCTCAAGAGATATTTACAAGTTTTGGAAAGATACAAACTTAATTTGATACTGGAAAAGATTCCGAAATAAAATTTTGAAGCTTTTTAAGGCTCTTCAGAGGTTTTGAGGAAATAAAAAAAATTTTGTTAAGTTCACTGGGAAAATTTAAAATTATTCTTTATTATGAAAAATAAATTTGGAAAGAATATTTACAGAGATTTAAAAAAAAAATCGAATGATAGATGACAATTAAACATTTATTATTAATTCAAAAAATAATAAAGTAAGTTTGAAATATATATTGAAGTTTTGAAAAGATTTCAAAATAATTTGAAACGTGAAAAAATTTCAAAGCATTTCGAAGACAATGAAGATTTTTGAAAATGTCGAAAACAAAATTTATAAGCTTTCTATGCACTTTGAAAAGTTCTGAATGAATAAAAAGTGGGTTTCAAAATTTCTCGAAAACTAACGATAATTTTTGTATCAAAAAATTAAGTGCATTTTTGGAATGTGAAGATTTTAAGAAAGAGCCTTGGAATCTAACTTATAGAATACTTGAAAAAATCAAACTTTTGATTAGAACTTTATGAAATTTAATGATCTTCTGAGGGAATTTTCAGATGTGAAGATTTTCAAAAAAAAAAGCCTTGGCATTTCAAGCCAGCATTTTTATTAACAAATCATCACTGCATGTAGTATTTGACTCGATCTTCTAATTTCGTTTTTGAAGACTAACTTTTGGTTAAATTTAGTAGGAAAATGAATTAACAATTATTTCAACCCATAAAATTCTCTAAATAATGAAACTTTTGATGAGCACTTTTTAAAATTCAATGATCTCTTAAGTACATTTTTGGAACGTGAAGATTTTGAGAATAAAGCCTGGGCATCTAACCTATGAAATTCTTTAAAAAATTAAACTTGTCATTAGAACTTTCCCAAATTCAATGATCTTTTGAGTGCATTTTTTAAATATAAAGATTTTCAGAAAAAAGCCTGAGCATTTTAACCTATTATTTTTATCAACAAATTATAACTGAATGTATTATTTATAATTCAAACTTCTAATTTTGTATTTTAAAACTAACTTTTGGTTGAATTTCATAGAAAAAAGAAATACTTGAATGTCTTACTTTAATGTTTTATTTTTACTGTGAAAGAACAATTGTAATTTCTTGTACTTCTTTGTAAACATTTTCCCACTAAGGAACTATCGGTGATTTTCTTTTACATTAATATCTCATTATTTTTGTTTTCAAATGATTCCGCACTTGAAATCGTTCAATTTATAGAGTTCTCATTTGAATATTTTATCATGAAAATCGTTTGATGTCTGAAAGTAAAATCTTTCGATTTTCGATGCTGCAAAAAACATTTAATTCAACATAAGTGATTGCTGACCGATTTCATATGAAATCGGGCAGTCTGACCCTGGTGATGTCAAGAAATTGGTTGGGGCTGAAATATATTGTTTTCCAAGGTGAAATATATGAGACACGTATTCTTTGCTTTTGACCAAAACATTTGTTTCAAGATCTTAGGGCTACATAAATATTCAGGAGAATTATGGTATGTAAAAATTAACGAAATTTTTCTTTAAAATATTTTATCTTGGGAACCAGTTGACATAATTTGAATTTCTGTACAGGAGCTTGTAGGGAGAACTAAACTCTTCTAAAATCCACTAAGAAAATTAAAACAAAGTTGAAAATTACCAAAATGGCGTAGTTTTATCCTCGCTAAGCCATTCCTTCTTATGGAAGAACTTATTTTTTTAAAATTAATTTTTTTTTAATATGATGTATAACTATGAAGTTAATTGAAGATGTTTACGATATAAAAACAATTGAATGCTCTACCGCAAAAAGGGAGTCCGGAAAGATAGAATATTTTGTTTAGTGTCATTTCATCTTTGGCAATATTTGGAATAAAAAAAATCGTGTTGAATAATTACAGTGTTTGATATAGTTTTTTAGTTGTGTTTCATTCGTTAAGATAAAATGGCCAATGCTTCAAAATCAATTTATTCAAGTAAGCGAAAAAAATTTCTCGACTTCGAAGCTGTTTACAAGAAATTGATGTACAGCAATTCTAGTGACCCATTTACAGCTCCATGAGTTGGCTTTTTTCTTAGTACCTTTTTTCCCAGAAAGAAGGATAATTTCAAGCGATAGTGTTTGTAAAAATGGTTACCGCCGAATTATGGGTAAGTTTCGTGTCTCTTCAAATCAGGCAATTTTTGATAACGAAGAACCAATGTTGGATGATGTAAATCTATGTGAAAATGGACAGTTAGAGAATGAAGACGAAGAATCCCAACCAATTTTTCAGATTGAGGAAATAAATAATTAAATTTTAGATAGGAAATTAAATGTGTCGCCTTGTCGACATCCATCAAGTGTCAAAAAAAGGTCTCGAGAAAACTATGCTTGCAAAAAAAGAAAACAGTTGATAGATGCATTTACGGAATCGACGACCAGTTAGCTTTCAAAAAATTATAATGTATCATCGCCAAAAGAAAAGTGCTCTCCTTGCGACGAACGGGTATCTAATTTCCAAAAAGCTTTACATTTAACGTGTGCTGAAATAACCAAATATATGATAGACCAATCCAGGAAATTTTCGATTGAAAAAGGAATATATCACACTCTTGACCCATATAATGGACATCCGGTGAGCGATGTAGAAGTGCAATTAGCATTAGAATATTATTTGAGTGATCACGTAGGTTGTACCAGACAAAGCAAAAATAAGAACGACGTGATTTCAGTTGAGAAAAATGGTGAAAGAATTAAAAAAGTAAAAGGATATTTAACTTTTACTTATTGGATCAAGAAACCAGAGAAGAGATGGAGCGAATATCAAAGATATTCGGAATGAAATTTTGCCAAAAGTGATGTCTTGTCTTGTAACCGAAGATTGTCATCTTGGAGGTTGCAAGACATGTCAATGAGTTAGAGACATTACGCTTCAATCTGTAGGATTTCTAAAGGAAACTGGTTCAGATGATATTGTTTTCGCGATCCGGAACAAAGGTCACTTGGAAAAGAGAACAAATTCGATTGACATTTTTGTCAAAGAGCTAGCAACCTGGACAGAAGAAGCAAATGTTCAGATATATGTGAAAAATATTCAAAGAGAAGAAATCAAGGAGGAGAAGGATCGCGCTAAGAGATATTCAAATCATTTAACAATGCAGTGTGACATCGCTGAGAATTGGAAGTTAATGGTAAAAGATGCAATTCAAACTAATCATTGGACAAATCATCAGATATCGATATTTACTGCTGTTTGCTATCGAGGTGCAGAAACTAAAAGTTTTGCAGTAGTTTCCGATGATAAGAAGCATGATTCTGCGCACGCTTTATTGGCAATGGACCGTATTGTGCAAATTATGGAATCTTCGAATTCTGAGAAAATGGAAGGAATTACAATAATAACAGATGGAGCTGCAGCTCACTTTAAAAATCGCTATCAGTATCATGCATTGAGTAAATCGTCTTGCAAGAAGAAGTGGATCTTTTCAGCAACTTGCCATGGGAAAGGATCCTGTGATGGCGTTGGCGGCTTGGTGAAACACTTTGCAACTAATCATAACTTAAAGAAGTCACATCTGGAATCAATAGATGATGCCGAATCCTTTGTTCGATAAGTGAAGAAGTATACTAGCGCCATTAATCTAATACTGCTTTCACCAGAGGAAATTGCCAGTTTTCGAGACGGAAAGGAAAAAGAGTGGGAAAAAGTTCCAGGAATGATACCATTTTAGTAATTTTCAACTTTTTTAAATTTTCTTTGTGGATTTTAGAAGGGTTTCGTTCTCCCTACAAGCTCCTGCAAAGAAAATTAAATCATGTCAATTGGTTCCCAAGATAAAATATTTTTAAGAAAAATTTCGTTAATTTAACAATTCACACGAATATTCATGTAGCCCTAAGATCGTGAAAAAAATTTTTTGATCAAAACAAAAAAATACGTGTCTCATATTTTACCTGGGAAAACAATATATTTCAGCCCCAACCATTTTCGTAACATAACCAGGGTCAGACTGCCCGATTTCATATGAAATCGGACTGCTGAAAGAGGTACTTTCCAATATTGTGAACTATTATTCAATAACAAATTAACTTTCTTGAGCTTTCAGTGATCAATTCAAAGACCCTGATTTTAAGATTGACTATCAATGTTTTCAAATTCACAAATCTTTCTTTTTTTTCAAGGTCAAAAGTACGCGCTAGAACCTGCTCCATTAGAATGGTATATTAATTATAGTGGCACTCACTTCAAGCTAGCGGTTAGAAACTCAGTCCCGATTGGAATTAGCCTCATGCCAGCAAATGTGCATGTAGTTGAACAACATCCATTTAGGCTGGTTATTGTAGCTGGTATACGATTCAAGGTATTCAGAGGAGGCCCTCTTGAAAAAATTACGGGAGCTGAGCTTGACTCTTCATAACTGCAGAAAGAACATTCTATACACAAGATAAACAACAAATTCATGAAAATTGTGTAATGTTGCCGTCATGTATATTCCTGAATAAAAACATGACAAACCGAAATTTAATTTTTATGATGGTTCCTTTGGCCCCTTTTTTGAAGAATTCTTCTTTTTTCCTTTGTTTTTGGAAAACTTCCCCTCTTTCTAATTCTTTCGCCTGAATGCGGAATGAAAAAATAGAGTAGAGAAATCGACATATGAATCAATTTTTCCAATTGTAAATTCAACTGCATGGTTGAAACTTGTAAAACTTTGTTAGATAGTCTTTTTGTCGGATGAAAATTTCATTGTTTTGTTGAAAATTCGATTAGAAGATTGACTTTATTAACTACAGATGTAACTATTCTAGTTTTTGTACAGAATTAATCATTTTCAGGACAATATGCAACTACTTGGCTGAAGGTTGAACTTCTATCTCAAAAATTATTATTTTGACATTCTCATCAGAGAAGGTATTAGATTTGTGTAAAATTTGACCAAAAAACAGGTTTTTGCCAAGTGTCTGTCTCTTAGTCTGTAGAGTTTAAGATTGTTAGCATGATAACTTTCGAAAGAATCAATGTATTATATTGGGCTTTGGTGTACTCTTTGAGTGTCCTAAAATGAAGGTCAAGTTTGTTAGCCAGCGATTTCGGATAAAAACTCAAAAAGTGAGCTCTTTTTTTCAATATCGAGACCACTCTTTCCAGTTTGAAAATTCTTTTCACGGATATTTGTAGCGCTCAAAAAGGCAAATAATTTAATGCTATGACTTTTTCGATAAAACAAAAATTAGCGGAGTTATAGCATTTACAAAATTACGAAAAAGAAACGAAAATGAACCAATTTACGGTCAAACTATACAAGATACGAAAAAAGGTGAATCCACAAAAAATGTTCACTTAAAAAAGATCAACAAATTTGTCGTTAATCACTTTTCGATGGGACGTGTAGTTTTTGTTTAATTTGAAAGAACTGAGTTGAGAATAGAACAAATTTAATTTTTGGACAAACGGCACAAACCACTAAAAAATTGACAGACAGAAAGTGACCAATAAAAAAGAAATTTTGGAAAAACGACGCAATGTTCGAAAAAAGATGAGTAGACAAAAGTTTGTCTACCAGAAAAGAATTGAAACTTTCTGATAATCTTTTGTTATGAAAATACATTTGAAACAAAAGAATTAACTTTTCTGAAGAAGGACACACGATACAATAACATTTTATCTAATAAAATTTCACGCCTAAATTACATTAACAAATTTTCGTAGAACCACTTTACGCTAGGATGCATATTTTTGGTTCAAATCGTAAAGAATAACATTGAACATGAAAAAATTGAATTTATGGAAAAAAGAGACAAGTTGCAATAAAATAAATAATAACAAAATTGTTTTTTCATAGGATGCGCAGTTTTTTCAATTATAAAAACAAGACAAGGAAAACACGTCTGTTTTCAATATTAATGCATATTATGAATTGTAACAATATACATTTATTGAAATTATATAAAATTTCTACGGTGGCTGAGGATGAAATTGAATGAAAAATCAGGAACAGATATTGAAATAATAATGATAAATATAATTCGTTCTTCATTTGACAGTATCTGAATAAGCAGACACAGGTCGACGTACAGAAATAAATTTAAGATCCTTTTTTTCAAATTACTTTTTAGTTCAAAAACTGAACTCTTTCGTTGAGAATTCATTTTTTTTTGTATAAAATGAATCTTTTTTGGTTAAAACTTTAACTATTCTGTGGAAAATGCAATATATCATGACTTGAAAGCTTAAGGTGCTTGGAACAACTGGGGTTTCAGCTGAATTTATAATACGATCACAAGGATGAATTGTTTAATAGAATATTTTGACCATATAATCCAAAGGCGATTATACAAGCCTCGATCTAGAGCTTTTTTCGGGAAATGATCTAGTTATTATTTTTGTTGTTGACTAAAAATGCAGTGTTTTTCGCACCTGTGAAATATGGCTACTGTGTATGCCTGCATGATACAGTAATAATCATAATAGATAATATGTCGTAATAATTCTTTAACAACTCATACCATTTTAAATATACTTCGTCATAAACATTCTTTTTTCATTATCTATAAGTGTGCTTTCACAAAGAATTATTCTTCAACCTTCCATTTCGCATATATAATAATCTCGTACTTTTGTCAGGTCTTAATTGTTTATAACTTTGATTTGATATAATTAATCTTATTGTCCACAAGGTTTATTGAAGCCCATGTAAGCCAAAATAATTTGTTGTACTCCTTATACAACTTTTATAGATGTTTCGACTTTAATGTTGAAATTTGATTGTGTTTTAAACTGTTTCTGAGTTTGATGCGAAAACTTGATTCAGTGAAAAAATAAAAATTGTCCCAGTCAAAAAAATGGTTTACTCCACATAAAGCTCTTCGGATGTCTTCCTTACCGAACATGAACGATAAAACTCATCAGAATCAGAACGAAAAATTGAAATCCCTAAACTGGATCAACGAATTAATAATTTTTGAACAAAAGTTTAAGATAGTGAAATTAGTCTTAGGTTAAAATCATTTGAATTTTAAACTGTCTATAATTTAGAAAGTAGAAGCTCATCAAGTATTTCCAAAGCTTTTTAGTTTATCGCTATACTAATTTGAAGTTTGCAGATATAGATCTCACTTAACTTTTAAGTCCAAAGTTTTTAAACAATTCAAAATGTGTTTTAGATAGATGAAAATAAAACGATCCCCAAGAAAAAATAGTTTTGAAAATCAGTGAGCGTTTTAAAACGCTACAATTCCATTCTTTCCAGATTCACACGAAAAGGTTCGAATTTTCAAACAATAATAATAATAATATAAAATGACAAATAATTCATAAACAATAATTTATTTTCATACTGTTAGTTTTCGGAGAAATATGAAAAATGTAATTATAACCGTTCAGGAAGGAGGATGATCATAATTTTTTCCGAATCTTCTACGTGAAAAGATTAGTTGCAAAAAATACTTCTTCGAAAATTTAAATAGACAATTTTACAGAACTGCACCATATTATGATAGAATTCTTTCCTTTGTCAATAATGCATAGAACATAAAATTCAAAATGATGCATTTTTGCTTCTGAAATTTCCTATGAATATTTTAAATAATTTGTTTCAGAAAATATTACAGTGTTCAGTTTGCTAGATTCTGAAAGAAGTATGAAGTTTATAATTTATTCAATGGGAAATATTGTATAAACTTTAAGAATATATTCAAAGAAACAATCTGATCGCTGCGCTCGGGCACTTATTCTTTGCGCTTGGAATGTTCGAATCAAAAATGCTACATGAAAATTAATTTTCAACCGCATATTATTTTTGATGGATAAAAGAAAATATGCTAAAAGTCTTCTTTTAAACTTTTCACGTATCTTGCGCCTTTTGGCGTAATATTGGAATTTTCGATTTTTTCATATCAATATCGATAAATAAATTACATACAAGGATATTTTGCGACGTTTATCAACTCAAAATTTGAAGTTCAGGATATTTTCGATGAAAACAATGTTTTCCTTATCGCACGCCGTTTGTTTCGAAATTTTCATTTTCGTTTTTTCTGCATAAAAAATGTATAGATGTTTTTTAGGTGCATAATACCTTTTTTTCAGAACTTGTGTCGTTTCTCTGGAAATTACTGATTTTGTTTCATTGTTATTTCTCACGAAGAAAACAAAAACTAGCGTCCTTTCAAGAAGTGATCTATCACAAATTTGTACATCTTTTTTGGCAGCACAATTGTTGTCTATTCATCTTTTTTGTACAAAATTTTAATTCTTGATTCTCCAAGAAAATTCGAAAATTCGTTATGAAAATCTTGTGAGGCTTTCAAAAACCAAAGTTTTCCTTCTCGTGCCTTTTTCCGTATCTGGCGTTGTTTGGCTTAAAATTTTCAGTTTTGATTGATTTTTAAAATTTTAATATTATAATAATAATATTCCATTCCAGTAATATCCAATTTTATCGGAAAATTGATTTTGATAAATTGTTCAGCTTCCTGAGTATTACAAATAGCCATATATAAAATTTTTAAATAAAAAAACGGGCTTGAAAATGTGTAGAATTCTTTAACTTTCTGAATTTTTATCCAAAACGGCTGGCTAACGAACGAGTATTTTCTTCAAGGACCTCGGAAAAGGTTTGCTAAAGTTCGATTCAATTCGTTAATTATTTCGAGAGATGATGTGTTTACGGAAGCACGGACGGCCTGACGGACAGACAGACAGACGGCATTGCAAGAACTTGATTTTCGGCTTCAAGGGGTCCCAAAACGTGAAGATCTGTTAAAAAATTGTGGTGTCAAATTTCGGACAATGCTAATACTTTCTCAATCAAATTATGAGATCAAAAGGAAATTATTAAAGCTTGGCGAAATCAAGGCAAATTTCTATTTCACAATAGTTTGATTCTACTAATAATAATTTTGTTTGACTCGAGCTATGAAACTATTTGATCAGTAGAAGGATGGCGAACTAGATTATAATAAAATGTTCTACCTTGAAAGATATCATCACGTTTCTTCCACGTGGTCTCCACACATTGGAAATTTTCATAATTCTATAGATGTTCCGCGTATGTATGCATGACGACGTACTCATCAGTTAGGGAATTGTACATATATAGCGGTGGATATGCTCAATCTTCCTCACTTACTGTTTACGAAATATATTTGAGATGAAGATCCTTATCAGCACGCTCCTCTTTACACTCGCGGTTCTTCTGCACCTTGATGGTAAGTCTACTTAATATAATCTAAATCTCAAATCTGAATAGGAAATACCACATATTCCGGGAATAAAAAGTTTCAAACTTTTAGGATAAAGTTCAAAATACGCAATTAATCAAATCACCATGTGTTACACGCAAAGGCGCTTCTATCTTGATGTTCATATCTGAATAAGCACGTCCGGATCGAGGAACATAAAGAAATATAATATTCATTTGAGTTGATGTAGTTGAATATAATGTAGAAAAGTTCGCATTGTGGGCAAAATTGAGTGCGAAGTACGAGATGCGTGACGATGATGTGTTCGCTGAAGCCAAGGGAGCTTTAACAGAAGAGAATTCACAATCACCAAATTACAGCCGCCGATGCTTCAAAATTTTCAGTTTTTCAATTTCCCGTTCTTAATATCTTTGATACATGGTATTATTTTATCCCCAAAGCTTACGTCAATGAATTATTCAAGTTCGAAGAGTTTACCATTTAAGCGGTTTAATTGTTACGGCAGCAAAATTAGAATATTATAGTATCTAATTACTGATTCCAAACTCGTTCTGTTGAAAATAATTGAACCCTAATTGTCATATATGAACTCATGCATCTAAAAATAGAAAATATACGGTTTCAGAATTGCACAATCTTGAAAGATGTCCACGTATTGTAAGTGAAGCTTTAGCAAAGATAACGTTGAATCAACACAGATCGGTTTCGCTCGAACATTTCTAGTGACTGTAAGCATATGTCATTTTAGGAATAAAGTTTTTTATAAATCTGTTTTTGCTGATGCAGCTTTCTCTCTACTGAGGCTGAAAATATTTCTCGATTTCAGACACGACAATGATCAAATGTTATTTTGCTTTCCATAAATATTTCATTATTCAGTTCCAAATGATCCTGCACTTTTATTCGCGGAATTTTGATAGTATAAAATTTTAATATTTCCTCTTGAAACCTATTAAATTTGTTAGGCTTTTGTATCCAAAGGTTCTGTATCTGACCTTGAACCTTCATCTCGTGGATCCCAACTTATCCTTTGAGTCCCTCTTTTTTTATAAGAACTTCCCTATCTGTCGTGATCTTAACTATCCTTTAGCACCCAACCTATCCTTTGAGATCCCCATAATCTTATAGGAGACTATTTATTCAGCAGAAGCCCCCATCCCACTGGAACCACTGAACAGTAATATTCCCATTATCTCACGGAATCCGATATGTTCAGCAGGACCCACCTTGTTTAATGAGAACTCGCCTATTCCTCAAGATTTCCTATCCAACAGGACCCCCTAAGCACGATACCCAACTTATTTTCAGGACTCGAACTGTGCATCCGGACCCCACCTAACCCACGCGTAGCAACCTACTTTTCGGAACATTCCCTATCTCACAGCTTAATCAGGGACCGTATGGAGTCCGAAATGTTCCCAATTTTGAATCCACTTTCATTTTTCCTGACCTTGCGCACCGGAAATTTCTTAATACCTACCGATGTATTTTTGAAGGCCATTAAAATGTAAATTTTGTTTGCACTCCGAACTGCCGAAGTCAAGAATTCCATATGATTCTCCCCCATTTGGAGTGCAAAAGATGGATCAAAATTTGATTAATAGTAACTTCGGAGAAGAATTTCTTTTTCAAATGGCAATGTGCAACTTTTAATCAAGCAGTTGAATTTTTGGCCTAAAAATATTACTTTTCAAACAAGTTAATGCATTTTAAACAAAGTAATTTCATTTACAAACAAGTCGTAGAATTTCAAACCAAACGAGATGATTTGAGAACCAAAATTATAATAGAAGACTTTGCGGAAATTTATCATCAGGAAACATTCTAAACGCTATTTGGGTTTATCATGTTGGTTCCGCTAACCCTTCTTTGCCCATCAGTTGTTTTCAGTCGTATTTGCTTACGCGAGAACCACCCCCTTCAAATTGGTATCACAGTTCATGAACAAAGTTTATATTCTCCAGGGCTAGACTGAATTGAAAAATATATATTTTTGCTGTTTCAGGAAGAGAATCTTCCCCAAAATCTCATTTTCTTGATTTGTTAATCCGTATGTCGTTTTTTTTACCCACGAGTGGAACCGAGTTTACGCTGTTCCCTAACCGAGTGTACCCCATATCCCAGGGGACAAATGTTACCTACTTTGACTCATTTTAACAAGTTGAATTTGCAGAGTATTCCTCGCTTTAAAAACTTTCAATTTGAAATGATTGGTTCTTGGACGCTACTTTTTTAACTTGTGGACTCGTTAGGAATTGATAATTAAACTTGTTTTATTTTCGGTTCATGAGTTTGGAATTGTTATGTGATTAATTCAGAGATTGATATTAAGTCTTTTCAAAATCACAAATATATGTTTTTTCATAGAACTGAATGCAACGAAGCCGGGAGAAGGTTTATCTACAGGAGAACGTCGAGGGCGAGGGCGACCGAAGGGGAGTCGGATAATTCAACCTCGAGTCGCAGATCCTAAGGACGGCCCAGCAGATAGAACTGTCTTGTTTGGAACAACCGAAATTAAAGTGTGGCTAGATCGTCGTTCAAGAGTGCGAAAAGCTGTCTATCCAAACAATTATATTCCTCAAGCCGCATATTATTCGTATCACAATTTTTTAATCCGTACTATGGATCTAGATGGCGTAAAACTGGTAGCATATATGAATCACCAAGGAAGACTTATAGGAATCAGAGGACCGAAAAGACCAGGTAAAGGAATGTGGTATATGAGTTTTGCTAGACTTTGAGCCAGCGATTCAGAGAAATATTATCATATTGTTTTTAGGGTTGATATATATAATAATATTTCAAATCAATCTGTCAGTTTGTCCGCATTGAAGCTACTCTGTTTCCGCCCTGCTGAAAATCTCCACAAGGGAATTGAGCCACGAAAGAAGATATTAACCAATGTGTGCAACCAAATGAGAACCTATATGGGAACCTACATGTAGTGGTATTTCTATTTTGAGTGCACTCACTTACTGAGTACCTTTGTAGCTGGATTTTTTTTGCCACCGCCCATTTTGGCAATTACTTAGTGTACTTCAGTTTACTGTCTCGAGATAATGTCGTGAATGATTGGCGAAGATCCAAAAATATTCCTCAATTTTGTTCGAATCCCTAATTTTTGTAAACACGCAAGAACAATGGACTAATACCTACATTGCTGCTTCAAACCATGCCGAGAAAACGAGGAGATGATACTCGCGTTACATGAAAGTCTGCTTCCACTTGAAGTTGTTTCAATTATATAAATATCCTTCAGTTTGAATAGGAATATGATATTTTCACTACGTTGAAAAAACGTTAGAATCATTTTGATCTGACTTTAGGACCTTTGGAAATTGGATGCAATGTTGCGGAAGATTCTTGTGAAATTCAACTACGTACAGCTTCAGTTACTTCAGAAAAACAGAATAGAATATTTTCAAACTACTATTTATTTAACACAGTAAAATTTTCAACGCTAGAAAACTTTCGAATCTTCAAATTCAGAAGGACCATGATTTAGGGAAATCTTCGCAGATATTGAAAATTCTTTGAAATATTCCGATTCGGGATATTATAATTAGAGAATATCCTAATGTCAAGAATTTTGCAGGAAAGAATATATTATACTTTGAAAATTTTGGATTTTGGTACTCTTTTGTCGGGAATTTTACGGTATAATTCATTCCATTTTTGGGCTTCTTTCAATATTGCGAAAGAGAATTATTGAGCAAACAAAAAAATATCGATATCAATACGAAAAAAGGAATATTTGCTTGATCCAAACAATATTGTCTCGTCCCAAGAGAATATTGTTTCATAATTTTCCTCATTCAATGCTAATTTCATTTCCATATTGAAATGACTCAAATTTTTCCCAGCACTGAAATAAACAACTACCCGTTATTACCGATTTAATTAATATTTCAGATCCTTCATATACAAATTATTCTTCTTCTGAAATCGTTCAATTTAACAAGTTTCGAATCACTTATGAGTCTGTCAAAATTGTTCAATTCTTACAAGTAAAATCTTGAAATTAGTTGTTGCTTGAAAAAACGTTCAATTAGAAATGAGTTATTCTTAAAAGCTGTATTTTTCAATTTTGAAGCTTAAAAAAATGAAACATTAATTTTTTCTTTCATCTTTTGGTGCTTATATTTGGAATCGCTCAGTTATTAATTTTGAGATTGATTTTCAATCGTTTTGTAAATCCACAAATCTTTTTTATGTTTTCAAGGTCAGCAGTACGCGCTAGAACCTACTGCAACAGAATGGTTTATTAATTATGGTTCCACTCACTTCAAGCTGATGGTGAGAAACACAGTCCCGATTGGAATTAGCCTCATACCTGAAAATGTACACGTAGTTGGAGAACATTCATTCGAACCGGTTAATGTCGCTGGAATACGGTTCAAGGTATTCAGAGGAGGGCCTTATGGAAAAATTACTAGAGCTGAACTTTGCTCCGCATAACTGCATAAAGATTATTTTATACACAAAATGAACAAAAAGTTTATAAATTTGTGTAATACTTCCATTATGTATACTTCTCCATAAATACATTATGAACTGAAATTCACTTTTATAATGGTCTCTTTTCCCCTCATTTGAAAAATGTCTGTTTTTCTCCTTGTCCTTTGATGCTCGCTATCATATGTTTGAGCAGCCAAATTTCGAAGATTTGTTATGCCATCACAATTTTGGAACCCATCATCCGCTAGTTTTCAGAGTGTGCAAATTTCGAGGTGGGTGGATGAACTAATTGCAAAAGAGACTGTATTTAACTTAGAAGCTTGATCGTTGAATCCATCGCGTCTGCACAGGATTTATTAGAATTTCCTATCTTCTTTCCGAATTTGGAATTTTGTCAACATTTTTTTCTGTATTTTGCCTGCCAATACATGCTAATATAATCTGAATAGAACCAGGTACCAGTGATATGTATTCGAGATCCAGATGATCTTC
This sequence comes from Andricus quercusramuli, assembly GCA_932178445.1. Classification (NCBI taxonomy): domain Eukaryota; kingdom Metazoa; phylum Arthropoda; class Insecta; order Hymenoptera; family Cynipidae; genus Andricus; species Andricus quercusramuli. The sequence goes on along the minus strand of CAKNXH010000530.1, from coordinate 140,892 downwards.
TCAGATTGTTGAATACTATCTCTAGTACTCTAGATGTTGTTTGAATTTACGCTTCAATAAATTGAGTTACGGAAAGGAAGTGCGATTCAATATCGACCTGAGGCAACTCGCTTTGACTGTGTCTGAAAATGTTCCTAGCATGCTTTTGCCTCGTCATAAAGGTGAATTCGTTTGAATCTTTCAACCAGTTTCAAGAATTTCGCGATTGCGGACCGCAGTTCTAGAAAATCACATTCAGCTGTGCGTGAGGCCATGGTGATGAATACAAGGCTGCCATCGATGACCGATCCTAATCAAAGTTTTTAGAAGGATTAAATTATGAATCTGTCATATCAACTTGATTCTTCCCACACACAACGTAGACAATCATAATCTGGATTCGAGAAGCGCATCAATTGGTTCTGGTTTACAGAAGTTCGCATCCTCTAGTTGTATATTTTGGGGAAATTTGGATAGCATCGCATTTAATGAGATCATTTGGAACTAATTTCGCTATACGGCGAATTGTGAGAAAACTAAATGTTCTTCCACAATTGCTGCATGTAGATCAAATTGTGACATTCTCTACGTCCTGTGCGGTTGTAGTAAGATTGTTCAATGCCTCCCAAAAAACCAAGCATCTCCTTCTAGGCAGTTGTGGTGCTCTGGCTTATTTCGTTGTAATAAAATTAGCAGACGAACATGTATCGAGGAGGGCTCAACAACATACAGATCGCTGCTCTTTATCCAATGATTAAATTACTGCGATTGTCATTAGTTGACTTATTGAAGCACCTGCTGTTGAAATGGAACATTGTTTGCTATATGTGGGCCTCAGAAGCTATATTTCAAATTGTAAGGATTTCTGATGTAGCAGTGTTCCCGTTGAAATGAACAAACGGCTTTGTCCCGTACAAAAATTCCAACATGTCATAGAGCTTTCAAGATGCATTTTGCTTTAGGGTTTTATGTCATTTTCGTAACATAGTTTCATCAAGTTTTCCTTCTAGTTGTTGTATAATGATTTCTTCTAGAACTTTTATGTTGAGTAAAGCTAAAAAAAAGACGTGCTGCTAGGTTCACTTTTCAAATTTGAGATTGATTTTTTATCATTTTATAATGCCTAATTATTATTTTTTTTAAGTTCAGCAATACATGCCAGATTTACAATTCTAGCATGCTAGAACCTACTCCATTAAAATGGCATATTAATTGTAGTACCACTCACTCCTAGCCAGTGGTTATAAACATGGTTTTGTTTGGAATTAGTCTCATGCCTGAAAATGTGCTTGCAGTTGGAAAACATTCATTTAAACCGGTTATTTTAGCTGGCACACTATTTATGGTGGTTAGAGGAGGGCCTTGTAACATTATTTCCTTCTTAACCATGTTAATGCTCGTTGATATAGGGTTAGCGGATGTTAATTTTAACCTAGACATTGACTCTTTCGTTCAGTTGATGGTAAATGTACCAATTCGTGTGATTTTACAGATATTAATCTATAAAATTTTATTCATTTGTAAATTGCTATGTTCCGTTCAGGAAATTGGCCCCGAGTAAGCACGTCGGTGTCAATCCTGGTAGAACGATGAAACTACTACAAAAAACTCTATCCTCGAATTCTATAAAAAAACCTCAGGCAATCTAAATTCTTCTTCACCAATTCCAATTTTCACTTCATCTTTTTTGATTCTCAAATTCCCAAATGTGAAATAATTCTGGATAATAAATTTTTCTAAAATAAAATTCTCCACTGATCTCAAATAAACAAGAGCGTCTATGGCAGAGAGATTTAATTTGATTCTAGCGAGCTTAGATTTTATCCTTTATTTTTTAGAACTTTAATAGGGTTCCCCAACGCAAGAGACATTTTTCTTTTCTTTTACTCATAAATAATTTAACTTTATGTGAACTCTAGCCTGAACCGTTATTTTCTACCGGACTTCAATTCCTGGCGCCATTTCTCTGATTTCTAGCCTCACAGCCATTTCCCTATTTTGAATACTCAGGATTTCTTCACGTCTTTCATTTTGCCTTTTTAAATGATATCCTAATTCTGGTAGACCATGTGCAATGTCTGGATCAAAACCGAAACATCATTTTCCGAACTCTAGATAAAAGATTCACAAGTCTTCAAATTTCTTTCGAACTTGGCAGTGAATAAATTATCTTTTTAATTAATTCTACTCACAGTGTCTCTGAAATTTTCCATTAATTAAAATTGGGAATTCATTCTGGGAGTCCTGCTCCTAGAATTCTACAATTCTAATTATCAAATTTAACTTTTTTCTTTCTTTCAGGATTATCTGGCGTTCTCCAAATTATTTGTATCGAGTGACATAAGGTCCGGATAAACTAGTTCCGGTTCGAAATCTCACTTTTCAAAGTTTAGATCACGCCTTCTTGAGTCAAAGGAACTTTTCCACGCATAATCTCTTTAGAAGGACTTTTCTGTTTTATGATTAGAATTTGGATTGAATTGTTAAGCGCCAGTATGAAAACCGGATGAATAACATTTTAGATCCATTGCTCTGAAACATAATTCAGGTTTTCCTAATATTGAGATTTTGAGTCACACTGTTAAGTCGCAATTGGCATTTTATACAACAACACTTTTTTATATTTCACTTTTCAAACATTTTCCTCTTTATAATTAACTAAATACATCCTGATTATTCTGGTAGACCAGAGTTGCCTTGCTAACGCACCAGAGTCTATAAGAAATTTTCCTAAGTGAAGTCGCCGATTGTCGAAGCGTCCTCGAGAAACTTTACTCCTGAGTAGGCTCACGAAAGGACTGATGGACCTGGGTTTTCTGACCCGCGACTAGGCCTCGCTTCCTCTCAGACCCGCGAATCCCCACTTCTCATATTCGAATTGCGTGTGCAATTATCGCTCCAATAATCTTCTTTCCTTATTTGGTTTATTTCATGGAATCATTTCTTTCTATCCTTTTGGAACTTAAGTATATGATGCTACATTCAAAATATAGAGGGTTATTATTTTTAATAACCTGGTTTTTAATAAATATAAACCCTAACCCAAAATATATGTTCAATTATTCTAAACCGTTTCAGTGCCATCACAGAAAATTTATAAATTTATAAAAACATTTATAAAAAAAAAGTTTCAGAAAAACTACGGGAGGTGAGCTTGACGCTTCTCAATTGCATAAAGATAGACACAAGATGAACAAGAAATTTATCAGAATTGTACAATATTTCCATCATTCATATTCCTGTATTAATTCATGATAGACTAAAAATGACAATTATAATGGTTTTTTTTCGGCTTTCTTGAAAAAATCCACTTTTTCTCCATGTTTTCAAGAAAAGTTAACTTTATCTTATCTTTTCACTCAAATTCGAATTAAATTAATAGAACCCAGTAACAAAATCTACCTTTTTTTCGTCAGAAAATAATTCTTTTCAATTAAAAAATCTAACTCTATATTTTTGGTTCGAAATTAATTTTTTTTTTTCAATATTATTATACTATCTGGAGGAAGATTGGACAATGTTTTTCTCAATTGGTTGTTTCAGTTGAAAATTAATCCTTCCAATTGAAAATTCAACTATTCAATTTGTAGCTGCAAATTGAGAGTCTTTAGATCAAAAATCATTTATTAAGTTGTTGAATAAGAATTCATATATTTTGTTCAAAAATTCAACTATATGGTTAAAAGCTGAACAGCTTTATTAAATATCCTCTCAATCGGATGAAGATTGAGTTGTCTTGTTGATAAAATACATTATTAATTGAGTCATTTCGTTAAAAAATGATGTGGCCTGTTGTTAAGGAAAAGCAAGTATTGTTCGAGATTGATTATACAATTATTCAATCTTAAGAGTAATTTTTCTTGAAAATAAGACATGCTGCAATTGCTTGAATTATTCGAAAGCCTCGACTTCTGGCTTCTTATAGGCAATATTAGTTCAATTAAGTCACGCTTAAGAAAGGCAGACTTTATTCTGGTAAATTATTGTTTCAATAAATAAAATTTTTCGAAAAATTCAGATGTAACTTTTGAAAGAACAAAATATGTAATAATAAGCAATAGAGTTGAATTTATTTAGAGACACATGCCATTATTTTCTTATCATATAAAAAAATTACTTTATTTTCAATCCAATAAAATCTTGAATATTCCCCTTCTCAGAGGCTTCTCATTATGATGACCAGAGTGCAAATTGTTTTTCGAAGGCTTGGGGTTAGGACAGACAAAAAGCACTGACTTTCATGAAAATCAAAAATCATAGTTGAATTTTTAAAATGTAGGTGTCTCTTTTGAATTTTGGCCGCAAATTTGAATTTCTTGATTCGAAAATTCCTTTATTACCGGCTTTTATACAAATCCGCAAATTTATGCAATTTTTTAAAAATTTGTATTGCTATTCTGAATTTTTGGATTTCAACTTCAAAATCCATATTCCATATCTCGAAAAAGTTTATGATTCCGTCTATCATAGAATTCTGCTGGCTTATCGAATTTTCACGGGATTAAGACCTTTTTTTACTTTAGAATTTTGACCACGACATTCATACCGGAACGAGATTCTGGTTGGACGAAGATCCTCTTCTTCATATTCTCTCTGTTTTCTCCACACTCATTCAATCATTAATCAATTTGTAAAATTTACAAATATAATTCAAGAAACGCTTAGGTGGGACCCAATGTTGAAAGGTTCCTTAAGGGTACATGTCTGAACACTAACCCTTCAAATTCCGGAATTCTGGATTTGATGGTTGATCCTACGATCAACCACCCTTACCTTCCAAGGGACCCTTACTTCTCACACTCTTCTGTGAACAGTCAATAACAATCTCATTTGTTAAAGAGAGACTTGGAAAAGGGGTTCGAGATGTGACAGATCACTTTTCTGTGACCAGTCACTAACTGGTCCCACTGGAAGGATAAGGTGACCCAGGTAGCTTGAGCTCATTTGGTCATCGCTATACGAAATAAGCCCCGTGCTTGAGGGGGTTATCCCGTGTGATAGCCTTCTTTCAAAAGGTTTATTCGAAATTTTTCGTAGTGAAACTAAAAAACACAGAGTTTCCAAATTTTTACTATATATGTATTCAGTCTTTAGTAGTATCTCTGAATTTTTATATGCAAAAATATGAACTTGTTCGCGGGTTTTATTGAGCGAACGGCAACCATATAAAAAAGGCAGGTAAGTGGCGACCATGATTTTTTCAGAGTGGCGCATCCAAAATAAAAAAAAAATTGGTTGTCAATATATAGGTGGATGGCTATCGCCGGAACTAGGATTTTTTGAATATCTCGAAAATTCAAGTTTTTATATGCTTTTAAACATTGAGACCCAAAATTTCATGATTTTTGCGACTAACTTTTTATGAAGAAAAGGGTGTATTATCTTTAAAAAAACCCCTATTCCGTCGATAGCCGTACGTTCGGGTGATATAGCTGTTACACCGCTGACTGTAAAGCCAAAACTAAGAAACCAGTACATTCAATTCGAGTTTCAGACTTTCAGGACAGAAGCGCCCCTCTGAGTTTATTCACATTTTCCACTGAGGAGGGTACCAGCCTTCAGTAGTGTAGTATCAGACGAGAATGTACACGTTGTGTTCAAATTAAAACTGTTTGTTCTAGCTCGAAAGATATCGTCATGTTTCTTCCACGTAGTTTCTATACATTGACAATTGTTATGATTCTAAGGAAGTTTTAGGTAACCGTGGCGATAAGTAATACGATAGTGATGAGTATCTATATATAGCAATGTATATGTTTAATCTTTCTTACTCACCGTTGAAAAATCTATCTAAAAACATGGTCCGTATCAGGATTCTGCTCCTCTCCATCGTGATTTTCCAGAATTTTGGTGGTAAGTGCGCATAATATAATATGAATTTGGAATCTAAATATAATATATTAGATTATCCCAGGATAAAAAGTTCGGAATTATTAAGCTGAAGTTCAAAATGCCTAATTATTGAACCCTTTTCAATAAACATATGTTAGACGCAAAGACGCTTTGAATTTTGATTAACCCAATATAACATTTTTTTGTTTTTAAGGTTTTGAATGTTTAATTCCCTGATTACATACTCTTGAGATCTTCAATGCATACAATTATTTGATTCCTGAAGCTCTCGTTAAATGTATATATGAATATATATGAATTCATAGTTTTAGGAATTAAAATTAATAATCGGGTTCAGAATTGTGTAATCTTCAGAATCTGCGACGTATTGCAAACAAAGCTTCGACCAAGATAACGTTGAATCAACACAAATCGGTTATGCTCGAATATTGGATTAAACTGTGAGCTGATGTCATAATTCTATGAATATCGTTTGAAAAAGAATGTTTTTGTTCATCAAAAGCTCTCTCAACAGAGGCTTGAAATATTTTCTAATTTTGAGTAGGACAATGATTGAATGTTATATTACTTCTTTCTTCAATATTCATTATTCAGTTTATAAGGTCTTTCATTCGGAACCGTGCAATTTTACTATTTCCAAAATCAAATATTTTCTCTTGGAAGTTATTAAATTTTCAAGGGTCTCCTAGCTCGGGCAATATCCCTTATAGCTTTGGGTAAGTGTCCGTCCATCCGTCAGTTGTACCCTTTTTAGGAACTTCCTTAAACTTGAAACCTTTTCTCATGTGTCCCGACTTATCCCTTGGGATCTTCTTATTTTAGAAGACCTTTCCTTAACAACATGACTCCAACTATCCCTCAGTACCAAACCGATGCCTTTCGACGCCACCTAACTCACGCTTACCAAACTCCACGTCAAAAATCCTCTCATCATGCGGGATTCCAACTATCCTTCGTGACCTCCTATCCCACAGGACCCAACCCATCCCTTCAAGCCCTCATGATCCGGCGGGACCCCATATATTCCGCGAAAACCCCCTCATTTCACGGAAAATTATCTATCCCTCGAAGTTCTCCAAGCAACAGGAGTCCCTCTGTCCAACGGAACCCCAACTATCCCTTAGAAACAAACTAATACTTTGGGACACCACCTAACTCATACACATAAGGTTATTCAGAAAGTCCAGAAGGATATTTGATCTATTCCGCAGGACACCCCATCACACCAGAATCCACCTATTTCTCACGACATCCATGAAATTATCAGTGAACTTTAATGCTGCAGGGGTATCTCTCACGAAATTTGCAAAATTTCTTGAAATTCATTATCGGGATATATAATGAACGTTATCTAAGTTCCTCATGCTGCTTCTACTGACGACCGTCCTCCTCTTCAGTTTTTTTTAATCGTGTTTTTGGGTGTGAATCGATCTTTCCTCAAATTAGTAGTGTAGTTTATAAACCGCGCCTTGGATTTATAGTTGAATGATCTCTAGGGCTAGATCATTCGTCCGTCTGTCGTATTTTTTTCCGAAAGGGGAAGCAGAGGCTGTGCCTAGCTAACTTTGTGCTGTAATCTAACCGACTTTAGCCCATACCCTATTCCAGTTTACCCCGTACTTTAAATGACTTTCCCTCGTGAAAAGGGTCAAATGAAAGAAGGGGAATAAAAGGAGGGGCTAGTCAGGGAGGTGAAAGTGGATCACAAATTAAAATTGTTTTACATCTTTTCATTGCTTCAGTTTAGATTTGTAAAGAGGGTAATTTAGAGGTTGATATTTAGTCTTCACAAAATTTTGCATCTTTTTTTTTGTATACAGAACTGAATGCAATGGAGACGGGAGAAGTTTCATCTACAGCAGAACGTGGGAAGATAGATAAACCGCGAGGGCCACCGTCAAGGCGTGTCCCAGGGCGAGCCAGAAGTCAAACAGCAGTGAAGCGGCCAAATCAAGATCAACATCGAGTCGCAGACCCTGCTGACGGCCCACCACATAGACTTATCCGCTACGGGAATATCGAAATTAAATTGTGGCTAGATGGTCTCTCGAGAGTTCGGAAAGCTATCTATCCAGACAATTATATCCCTCAAGCGTCATATTTTAAACATTACAATTTTTTAATCCGTATTTTCGAGCAAGATGACCTAAGATTGGTGGCATATTTCAATCAGCTAGATAGACTCATAGGAGTTCGACCACTCGATCCAACAGGTAAATCAATGTGTGATATGATTTTTTATTATTTATCCTTTTATACGTCAGTTTGACGTCTTATAAAATTATGTTTCCACTTCAAGTTGTTTCAATTTGATGGAAATTCTTGGGTTCCAATAGGAATATAAAATTCTTATCATGTTAGCTCGGCATGAAAATAAGCTCTATCTGAACTAGGATCATTCAAAATTAGATTTAGTGTTGAAAAAGATCTTTAGAAAATAAATCAAGTAGAGCTTCAGTTTATTGGAAAAAAGTACCTTGTTACGTTTCTGGTGACTGATTCAAGTAACTTGCAGTTCCTGTGAAGCTACTTTTTCATATAGGAAAACCTGGTTCAGATATGTGAAATAATATAAGAATCTTCAAACAATAAATCAATTCTGCCGTTTTAACAAAGCACACTTGAAGAATTTGCATTTGCAGAACATCAGGAATTTGATGAATTTTAATTTCCGAAAAAAATTTAATAAATAAATGGGGCGAATTTTATTTTTTGGGAATTTCCAGTCATCCCACAAAATAATAAAGTGTGGATATTAGAAAATTACCTACACTGGAGTATTCATGATCTGGAAAATTTCGGATAGAAAATTGGCGATCAATTTAACAATTGTTCTTCAATTATTCCAATTTGGGATATTGTCATGAAAATATTTTCTAGTTCAGATAAGTTTACAGGGTGGTATATTTGATATTTCGAGAATTTTTGATTTTGGTATTTTAATTTTCGGGAGTTTTACAATATCGGTAATTTTATTTTTCAGTATTTTCCAATATTGCTAAATAAAAATTAATAATCAATTCAGAAAATGTTGGTAAGAATACGAACAGTACAACATTTTCTTGGTTCAGGGGGTTTTGTCTTGTCCCAAGAAAATATTGCTCAATTTGTCCAAGTAAAATCTTCAAAGTATTTGATGCTTGAAAAATCATCCAGTTCATATTAAATTAATGCTGAAAGCTGTCTTTTCGAATTGTGAACTTCCAGAAAATCCAAAATTGAATTTTTCTAAACCTTTCAGTGCTTGAATTGGAAATTTTTTAGTATATAATTTTGAGATTATTTTTTCTGATCGTTTTGAAAATCCATAAAGCTTTATTTTCTTTTCTAGGTGAGATTTACAAGCTAGAACCTACTGGATCAGTATGGTATATTATTTATACTGCCACTTACTTCAGAATAACAGTCAAGAACTCAGCCCCGATCGGAATTAGCCTCATACCTAAAAATATACATGTACCTGAAAAACATTCAGCCGAAGTGAAAACTGTCGCTGGCATAACATTTAAGCTGTTCAGAGGAGGGCGTAATTCAAGAATTACTGGAGCTGAACTTGTCGCTTAATATTTGCCTCAAGATTATCCCAAATGTAATAGGGTGGTTCACAAAAAATGTATTTCAAAAGAAGATCTTCTGAATAAAGATTATAGCCAATACGAAGGAAAAAACTTTCACACTGTGTCTGATTGAAAAAAAATTACTGATTGTATCTCTAAACATTTGTTGTAAGGATTGCCAAAATTCTTAGATGTTCTCCACACAAAAAAGAAAAAACATATAATACATATGAGATCGAAAACTCGAAACCGGGACACCAGAGAAATAAAAAATATAAGACAATTATTTAAGAAGGCTTTGTATCATGAGATACATGAGATAAGCACCAAATGTATAAAAATGTTGTAATATTTTCATCATATATATTTCTCAATAAAAACATTCTAATCGGAAAATTACGTTCATAATGGTCTATTAGGTTATTGATAGTGGAAATAAATGTTCATCGATCTGTTTATTTTGCTCCACCTGTATTAAATTTTTTTTAGAGAACGAGGTACTAAAAATGTAGTGATTCAATTTGAGAAATTAGAAATAATGTAGGTGACTGGACATGGAACCTGGTCAGATCCTGTTCAGAACCTGGAATACATATTTCTAATAAAAATGTTTTTTTAAAACTAATAGATCATGTTTGATCATGATTGTTGGAAAATTACCTTGAATTTCCTTGGAGGAGGAATTCTACGCAGAATTAAAGGGAACCAGTTAGAAAATCTTACTATTTTTCATTGAAAGTTTTTTTTTTCAACTGCGAAGTCTCCTTTTATATTTTTGGTTCAAAATGCTTCTCTTTTAGTGACAAACTATAGTATGTCATCTTCAAAATTCAATTATTTTTGTACAATTCCTTGTTTTAGGGAGAAGTTAATTCTCTTAACTGAAAATTTGAATAATCCATTCTAGCTCAAAATGGATCTCTTTAAGTTGGAAATTTGCCTACAACATTTTTTATTGAAAATTCGTATTTTTTTCTTGAAAATTCAACTGCCTAGTTGAACGGTATTCTACTTTGTTAAGGATTCATTTCATCGGTCTAAGGTTGAGTATTTTGCTAAAAATAAATTTTGTAAGCAGCTCCGTTGAATATTTCCTCGGAAGATTGGGCTGTTTTGCGGAAAATTATTGAATTTTTTCTTGTTTTAAAATTCATTCTCTCAATTGAAAATGTAACTATTCCAATATTGGTCGATAATTAATCGTTTTTAATAACCAATTCGGCTATTTGATTGTAAGTTCACGTATTTTATTATAAATTTTCTTTCTTGGCAAAAAATTGATCTTCTTGATAAAAAATATAACTGGGTTTATTTCCTTCGATTTAAGATTTGGAAAAGGACAGACAATAAGACAAGCCGCAAGAAATGTTGATGTCCTAAGAATACTATGTGCTGCGAGATAAAAAATCTGACTTAGATGAAATGCAGAAAGGATCCTGCAACTCTCCTAAATGAGGATTGAGAAAGAGAAATCGTCAAATGGATATCATTCTGTCTGTGTCTAAAGAGGGTTCCCTGTAACTAAAACTCAGCTCCTAGACTGTGTGCAAAAATTTCGAAAACCGAGGAGAGAGAAACTCCATGTGAAAACAATAGCCCTAGTGAGCATTAGTAGAATGCGTTCATGCGGATGCATCCAGATTTCAGCAAAAAGACTGCACAAAATTTAACAACAACCATAGCATCCGTCACTGAAAAGGACATTGGGAAATGGTTTTTAAATGTGCAAGTGGATTTTGAAAAAGAATTTACTCCCACTGGATCCGAACAGAATTTTTGATACGGATGAAAGCTCCTTCCTGCTGGTTCCTGAGGACAATTCTGCCTTAGTACAGAGAGGTGCTTGTTCTATGTAACGGATAGTGAGTGGCAACGAGAAGGCTTGTTTAACAGTACTTTCTGGACCAGCTGCATCTGGAACTGTGCCTCCAACCATGATACTCTTCGCCATTGGAAAATAGATAACAATGTAGTTGATGTTAAAAAATCAATGTTCGCCCCATTTTTAAAGTTGACTTTGGAATCAATTGACTTGAAATCAATCATCATAAATAGATTGCAATCTTGTCGGTTGTTTCCATTTAATGCTAATGCTGTCAATTATAACATTTTGAACAAAGAGGAAAAGAATGAAAATGTCACACCTTCTGAAAGTACGGAGAGCAATGCAAGAACAACAGATGAGAATGAAAATGCGAAGCTCTTGAAACTCTTTGAAAGCTCAATCATTTCTCCTGATATTTTGAATGCTTCCGAAAGAGACAAGTTTGGACAAGAGAGTTGGCTTTTTGAAGTCAGATGAAGCATGCATGGTAGTTTTAACTTCAGACTTTGAGGAAACCAATTCTCATGATAGCTTCATCAACGAATCCGTAGATTTAAGTTCATCACATCAAGAAATTGAATCTTTTGATGTAGCTGGGCCACAAAGAACTGCGAGAGTGATTGCAATCATGCCTGATGAGGATGCTTCTCACAGTAGTGCATAATCAACTAACAGAATTTCTATTTCAGATTACAGTTCATTAGCTATATTAGATCTTTTTGAAGGTTTATTATTTTATTCAAATTTGATAATACTCTGTTCATCATTAACGCATTCATGAATTTCATTAATTATTTATTTGTAGAAAAAAAACTCAGTCTCTGATCAACACAAGCGATGGCAACTTGAAATCAGAAACATCAAAAGATAATGTTACAGAAGCAGATATATAAGTTGCCTCCCATGCTATTCTGAAAACTAAACCTATTTCATCGGATAGTAAGAGATTAATTTGGAACAACTGTTTGTTACACTTAACTTAATATATTTACTATTTATAATTACATTCAATATTTTTTCCGAAGCAACTACTACCACTGTCAAGCATAAAATAGATAATAAGCCAATATTCAACAATGATTTGGATGGAATTAACAACTCTGAAGCTTCTCCTAATACATCTTTATAATTTACAAAGGATTTTTTAGGCATTTGAGCATTTTTCAGGTTATTTTTCTAATCTAAAGCCTTAAGAATATTTATACTAACAAATGATAACTTAATGTTTGCAGATCCTCTCTCCGATTTGTCTGTGGCTAGTATATCTTCATTGCATGAAGTCAAATCGTTGAGTAGTGCTACGATGGATGAAACCAGTTGCAATTCAACAGACACTTTGTATGTTGAGAAACCGCATCAAGAGACTATTTCCGATTGCCATTCTAAGGCTAGTCAACATCCTCTGCATACCCACAGTGAGCATGATTGAAATTTCACTCATTTTCGTAATACAATATGATGTTGTCATAGAGATTCGTTTTTTATCACAGATGAAAATGATACTTCAGAAATATCACCACTATTGAAAAATCCATTCGTTTCTTTAAAGACTTCAAATTACAATACAGAAAAAAATGATATCTAAGAGCATTACATAAAATTGAGGAGCTGAAGATGAAGGAGCAAGATATTGCCAAAAAATTCCAAAATAGTGAAAATAAACTGTTAGAACAAAAAAAGTATCAATTGAGAAATTAAAAATGATCTTCACCTTATGCACAAAGCTAAATTTTTCTTTTTCGAGAATAATGAAAAATATAAGTACAACAATAGCTCAGCAAAAATTTCCTACATTTTTTTCACTGTTACGAGTCTGGCAATTGAAACATTTTGCGCCTCTGACTCAACCTGTAATTATTTACAGAGTCTTGATTTACAATGTGTGAGTACAAAAATTTGCGTGAAATGAAATGGAACTCCATATGCCGTTTCTTTCATAAGGGTAGTAACGAACATGTCTTAAATGTCGTGTAAAAATTCCACTTAGCCTCGTTTGAACCAATTCAATGATCCTCACGAACAAACCAAGAAAGATTCCTTTTCATAACACTCGCATCAAAAGTTGGACTTTCGCTGTCTCTTGACCGAAGCGAAAGTGGCTGATTCCTGCCGAGTATAAGCTGGCAAGGCCAATGTTACTTTCCTCCCTAGAGGCGGAAGTAATACATGGAGCGACTGAATGAAAGTAAAGGGATTATGCGCGCGTATGTCTCGTGTGCCTCTGCTAACTTCACTACAGTAGCACCGCAAATAACCTCGTATTCCCACTATTCTGACGCGTCATCCAGGTCTAGTGTTATCGTTTCGTTGGAATCAAGTTTCCCATAGAAATTTCGGAAAATACGATCTCTTCAGACCCCCCTCTCCAATTTTGAGCGTGTCATTTTTTATCTTGCCTTCCATCAAAAGACAGCGAAAGCCGAATTCCCGATGCGCTTGTTATGAAAAATATCGTACATAGCTGGTTACGAATTGCCGCAACTTCACGTACGTCAGCCATGGCCGCCTTTCACCTCTAGGTATGTAATATAATATCATAGTTTATCTAACCGCTTTTAAAACATACCTATGAATTCTGCAGTATGTGAACAATACTGTTGGTTCATTGAAATACCTCGTACGTTCATGTACGCTTTTTTGCATAAAGTAATTAAGATGAAAATTGAATTGTCGATTTAATACATTCGAAGTGAGATTTTTCGTCTCCAAAGGAATCGTTCTGCTAAAATTAAAATTACTGATGAATCTTACCACTATTTCAGAAACCCTTAAAGATGCTGATGAACCATGTGAAACTCACCTGAAACATAAGAGAAAAACAATCGATTAGATAATGCTGAATATAATAAGAATTTGAGTGAAGCAATTATTTTTTAAGAATATATGAGTAACTGATCTTCAGAAGCAATTACAACGGCGTTTTTGAAGGAAAAAAGGGTCAGAAGTGGCTGCAGTTTGACCAAAAAGATCTATCTGATACGCAACAATGTCAGTTTGAAAGAACAGCAGAAGTGAAGTTCTAAGAGAAGCACAGGAGCGTCGTGCACAAACAGCTGAAAAACTGGTAATAATAACAGCTGACTTTCAAAAATTGATGCTGCAATAACTGCCTGAACTTCAAATTCATGCGATTTTTTTTATGTAGGCAACTTTCGCTCTAACCTGATCTAAAAATTTCAAATAATATATTAGAACTGCAGCGCATTTTTTTCTTAAACTAAGATTCGGCTACTACCATGGATTTCTTCCAATGAATAAATTTGATACCAATTTTATACCAATTTAATGCCCAGTAAGCAAGCTGAGTCAACTTTTGCGCAGGAGTCTTTTCCACAATGAGAGGCGTAAGCGTCGACGTTCGAACGCATATGCGTATCTAACATCATAGGATCGTTGTTACCAACGGTCGCAGCGAGAAAATGAAAAATGCGAAACGGCAAAACTGCTCGGATAGTTGGCAATAACGTTGCTTTACATTTTTTAGTAAGTTGCTTCAAATTTTACAAAATATTTATACTGTTTATGTATATTTTTTCCTATCTTCAACCGTTCACTAGCTATTCTTAAAAAGTGGCACTATTAAGCTTTTTTTTGAAAATTTTATATGCCTGTATTTTTGAGATCAAAAGGTTCAAAATTTTTTATTTGAAAATCACTTGTCACAAAATTACAAGTTTTGTTGGTTGTAGGATTGTAATCTTTAGAAGATGTCAACTGTTAGGTCACATTTGATCCGGAAATAACAGGCCCTGTCAGTAAGAATAACGAGAAAAGTCTACCTGTTCTTTTCTGGTACAGCTACAGCCATATATGTAAGAAAATCCTGTATATCTCTAATGTCGAGCTGATAAGACGGAACCAGAAATCATGGTCTTGAAGAAATATTCAAGGCATTCAAGACAAAATCCAGACCAAATACTTTACGCGGGGGGTTCGGGTCTAGACCTTTTCCAGTATTATGGATGCAGGTTCGGACCCAAACCCTTCTCATCATCATGGCCCAGGGTCCGGGTTTGCGGCTAAAACCTTGCTTGAACATTTCGATCCCCAAAGCCTTTTAAAAAAAGTGGTACCGATTCCCACATCATTTATTCAATAAAAAAATTGTAGAAACTATAAGAATGTGTTAAAAGAAGAATAAAATATAAAAGCTTGGCCAAAACTTGATAAATTTTTATTTCCAAGCTAGGCTGATTCTACTGATAATAATTTAGTTTCACAAAATACGAAGTTTGAAGCATACTAGGTACAAGGTTTGTTACATATTGTTTTTAGTTTCAACTGTTTGTTCTAGCCTGAAACGCATCGCCATGCGTCTTCCACGTAGTCCCCACGCATTGGAAAGTTTCACAATCCCGTGGTTTTTTTGAATGATCATGCTGACGTGCGATCGATAGTGATGAGTATCTATATATAGCAGTATATTGTTTATTATTTCTCACTTACTGTTACAAAATCTATCTACAAACATGAAGATCTGTATTAGCGCTCTGCTTCTTACCATAGCGATTTTTCAGCATTTTTTTGGTAAGTATACATAATACATTATAAATCCTGAATCTAAATATAATGCCATATATTACATACTCCCAGAATAAAAAGTTAAAAATTATTAACGCGATCATTGAACCCGTTTTAGTAAACATATGTAAGACGCAAAGATTCTTTGATTTACGATTAACCAGTTTTTTTTAAGCTTCAAAGTGATGACTTTCTTTATTAAATGTTCTTGATATCTCTGCTGCATGCTATTATTTCATTTCTAAAGCCCTTGCTAAATTTGTATCTAATTTTGAATTAAAATAGTGTAGTATTTTTTTTCTTCATACCATTAAGCCGTTTCCCTTTCGGCGAGCCTCTAGGGGTAGGCGTGACACTACCCGATTCGGTAGTGTTTCTAGGTGGATAGTTTCTTGTAGTAAAATAACTACAAGTGTGGGCTCACCACACCCACGACTGCCAACAGCAACGCAGTAGTGTCAGACGGTCACCCATCCAAGTATTAACCGCGCCCAACACTGCTTAACTTCAGTGATCTAACGGGAACTGGTGTTTCCAGCGTCGTATGGCCGTTGCCATTTAATTTCCAATAATGAACTTCTTTCTGATAGAAATTATTTAAGTAAAATTTATATATTTAAATTTATACTCCTAAATATTATAATCATTAATCGGGATCATGATTGTGCAATATTGAAAACTGTTAAAGTATTAAAAACGAGGCTTCGGCAAAGATAACGTTGAATCAACAAAATCCTGATTTTTTCGAATATTCGTTTGATCTATGAATACACGTCAATGTCATGCTTTGAATACAGTTGTAAATAAACCCGTATTTTACCAATGTTTTCTCAGCTGAAGCTGAGGATATTTCTCAATATTAGACACAACATTAATCACTTATTATGTTATGTAGACAAACCACCTGGGAATTTAAAAAAAATTTTGAAAACAACACATTGGTTATCTGTTCTTGTAAGAAATTTTGTCCAGTTGGTTTCATCGTGGAAGACACCGCTGCTTTATGAGAAATCATTAACAGCGTATTTGAAAACCCAATTTTCTGGGGTGGTTTTCAACTTCAAAACCCCAATTTCGGCTTAGTTTTTCGAGTACTACAACATATGTCTGAATAAAGAAAATCGGAGGCGGATACCGGACGCATTCGTTGTACATTAAGAATAAAATTGGGCTGGTCTTCCTTAGGATCATCCTCAGTTTTGGTCGATTTCAGTTTCTTGAGAAGAAAAAAAAATCCACAATTCGCCACAGTAGGACCAACTTAGAACCTCATTGGCCGCCACAGAAAGAGAGCGAGTTTCGAGTAGAGTTCGAAATTTCTCGATAACATAAAATAGGAAAAGTCGACAAAGAAACTCACCGGGAAGTTACCGAATATACAAGAAATTACGGAAAATTTCATACCATAATAGCAAATAAGCTTTGCTGATTTTCTCCATGTAGATCTTTCCATAAATTTCTTAAAGGCTGTAGTTTGCTCGTGTAATCTTCATCAACATCCATAATAAAAGAATAGTTATTTTCATGAAATATAAAATGGCATCACTCGATCAATATGATGTTGAAATGCCTTGCCTTCAAATTTATTATTTGCATTATTTTTCATTATAATTCCTGTAATTATTTCTGGATCTTTCCAGCTTGGTTCTAGAACTTACTTTATTTTGTATCATTTTCCCATTTGACGTGATGTCCTATTTTGTAAACTGGATGAACTTTCACTATATTTTCATGAAAGTTTATTGTTCTTATCTTCTTTAACTCCTATTATTTCTTTAGCTTTCGAAATGGCGTTATCGTGTTTGATTTTTAGCTACTTTATTAAATCAGCATACGTAAGTGTTGGTGATCTGGGTATTGCTGATGTTATATTAAGATCTCTTCCAAAGGTCATCACGCAAGGTGAGAAACCCGTACTTATATTTTTCACTGCATTGAATAAGAACGTTATGAATTTCAAATTTCCATCCCATTGTTTACTATTATCTGCGATTGCTGTTTCAATGAGATTTTTGAAAGTTGGAAGCAGTCCTTTCATGTTATCGTTTGCCTGCCGGCGAAAGGATGTTGTTTTTATATGCTTGATATTCAATGCATCTTTAAATTGTTGCATTGATTATGTACCAAAACTGATTACTTTGATAATCAAATAGGGTATGCTTTTACATACTTTTTTATTTCTCCGTCCATATTCTTTTATTCGCAAATTTCTCTTGCTTTTTTATTGTATTCTTCTCACCAAGCTGGTTCGCGTGAGCTTCTTTAATGATGGTTTTCCTTTCTTCTTTAGTTAGTTCTATAGTTTTATCGAATCATTTATGGAATCCTATTCTAGGGTAATAACTATACAGGTATTGTAATATCTCTATAACAGTTTCTTTTTCTAAAGGTGTGGAAGTCGGATCTCCAAACATTAATCACACGATTTTTATTCTTTGTTTCTGAACTTTGTCATCAATAATAATCCTTGGTAAAATATATATTTCCTTTGTTATGAATAGGCATACGCGATTTTCTGACTTCTTTAAATAATTTACTTTCTGCGTTTGGTTTACTTTGAACTCTATTGTTTGTTATAGGGTTTTTGTTGCAGAGCCATCAGCTCTGCATCCACTCGTGGTTTTCCCCTTAAGCCTAACGCGTGGTTCTGATTATTTTCGGCCCTAGTTACTTCCAGGAAGACGCGTAAGGGAGGTTCAAACATGATAAGAAGGCAGATTTTGTGAACTTTACCAACGCTGTAGGATTTCTACTCAAATGCAATGTTTGAATGCTCGCTTTGCACAGTTTGCGTTTAAATCGTGGTCTTTACTCTTCGCACATGATTTATACACAACACTGATCAATAAATTCACCCGTAACTCATGAAAGGATCTTGCTCTCGTAACAATATGGTATAGAAAATGGTATGTGCACTAGCTATACAGCTAAAATTTCTCAATGTCTCTTGTTGTCCATCGATGACGTTGATTTCGACGAGGCGGTACATAGAATAAAAACAAAAATAAAAACAAATCAGCCTAAATTAGGTTATAGAAATATAGTCGAATCAAGCCGGGGAGCATCGAGCGGTCCCTGAAGTGCTAGAGATCCATTTATCTTATGTTTACGATTAAATTTCGTTCATTGCAAAATCTGAAGCGTCACAATGCGTAGGCTTGAATGAATCAAACTGCTGATTCTGTAGCAAGTATTTCTCAGTTTTAATATTTGAAATTTTTAATTCATCCATTTCTATTTGTTCCTACAGAATTAAGTTCGCAGGGTGACACATCTTATCCACTTCCTCCTAAGAAGAGGTGGCAGTTTCCTTGGGGCCGATCTTCTTCGAGCCAACCAAGCCAACAAGCTGTGTGCAGTAAGTTACTTTCTTTTTTGAAGTTACTCCTTACAGATACGTCACACAGCAACAAAAAAAACTCGTGGCACTTAGGTGACTAAGTAACTTCAATTTCTCTTAAAGTTGCTACAATTTGTGCACCTCAGTCACTTAATTTTAGAAAAAAAATGTTCATCTCTCTTGTTAAAAATTCGAATTTTTAGTTTGAAATTTAATCTCTTTTGGTAGAAAATTCCTTCTTTTTGCCAAAAATTCAACTGTTTATTTGAAGAATATTTAGTTCTAGTTTAATTTGGTTGGTAACGTAGATTTATCATATATCGGCTAAACTTTGATCCATTTCAGCAATCATTATTAATGACCGAGAGTAATACTGGCCCTCGGTAACTTAGCATCGAACAGAACCGGGCTCGGTTAGTTTGTACTGCAAAACTCAGGTGATACTAAATAAACCTAGGAATGACTGGAAAAATTTCAAGCGGAACTGCATCATGTTTCAGTCGCTCAAGCTGCAAGGATGGCCGACAGTAATGATCGCCGACTGAAACACAACGCAGACACGCTGGGAAATTTATATATAATGATTGTAAGGCAATAATCCCGAGAACTTTTGAAAACCACCAAAATTTGATGGCAGAATCAGAAAAATGAAAATGTATATTTATAGAAAAATCGAAGAATCATGTTGGTCATCCGTTCATGTAGAAATCAAACTTTCATTTATATCATAAATAAAAGTGGCGATACATACTACCGATGTTTCGACACGGCTTTGTGTATTTCTCAAGACTATTACATCGATTAAATTTTTTTTTTGATAATATAAGATTGCTGCGGTATAACCTGTCATTATTCGTGCACTAATGGGGTTAAAGTTTCAAAAGAATTTGTTTATAACCTCATGTTTAACATGTGCTTAGAAATTGGTTGTCATATCTTGGGTACCTGTGAAGATTTTTTCAGTGCTATTCGCTTAAATTGAAGATTAGATTTCAAAGATTACGGCCTGTCAATTTCAGTTTTTCAACTCAGTTTCATGCGTTACAACAATGGTTGAAGTTGAGTCAAGGAACCTAAGAATTTCTGAGTGATCACTGCTGTCGCGGCCGACACAAAGTTTTTAAAGCAAAACGTTTTAATTTGGCAAGATAAAGAAAAATCGAGTAAATTCAAAAATTATTCGGAAGAATCAAAGAGATTCAAAAAGAATTTCAAACTTTACCAAATGTTTACAAATGTAGATTCCTAAAGATGTCAAAAATAAACTTCAGCAGCTTCAAGAGAATTTCGAATGGTTTCAAAACAATAAACAAATTTCCTTAAAATTCCTGGGAAAATTCAGAAGATTATAAGTCAATTTTTTAAGATTTTGAATGATATTTCAGAATTTCAAGAAAAAACGACTCAGTAAAAATATTTTCAGGAATTTAAGACATTTTGAATAGATTACAAATGTCTAAAAACTTGTAAACATTTCCGAAAATTCATCAAATATTCCTTGATTTCTTCCAAACTTCCAAAGGTCCTGAACATTTTTTAAAAAGACTCGAATTTTTCCTAATATTTTGTAAAATCCCATAAAATGAAAAAAAGTTCTTAAAATCTTCTAGATTTTTTTTGACAAATCAAAATATCATTTTATTTATTTCTAGAGATGTACAAAGGAAATGTCACGGTCTGTTACATGGGGGAGGAGAGGGGTTCAAAAGATCGGAAATAATGTTACGTGATATGTGAATGCTCCCTAATCTAAATAGTCTTTTGAAAGTTATCTGGGAACTAATTCAAATTATAAAATTAAAATTAAATTAGTTCCGCATTTGGTCGGTGTGCAGCAGCGCATGCTTCAACTTCAAACCTCGAATCAATTTGTGAGGTGACCACGTCCCGCCGATTACCAATGGAAAATTCAATCATTCTTCGCTTGATGTTCCAAATCCCTCCCCCCCTCCAAAAAATCTAATATAGCAGATAAAATGTCTAGGTCAACCACTTTTTTAATACAAATTAAAATTTTTTAATAAAATCGATTTATATGAATTAGAGCTATTTTCATAAAAAAATTAAATTCTCTGTCAAAAACTTGTCGCATCAATTTACTTTTTTTATAAACCAAAAAAATCGCGGAGGACATGAACGTATGTTTTAATGTAGGTTTAAGTATAGGTCTAGACCTAGGGCAGACCTAGTTTTTCATCCCAGCCACTTGGACCAACTCCTAAGAAAAGACCAGGTTTTTTCGGGAATTGTGCTATGCGGTTAAGGAGAGGAGAGATAGGGTAAGCGTTAGGGTGACGGGGAAAATTTGAACGACTTGATTAAAGTCTTAAAAGGTTGCGAAAGCCTTCCAAGACTAACTCTTCAAACTTAAATTTTCAGAGTATTCTTTGCTTTGAAAAACTTTAAATTCAAAATTAAGTATCCCTAAACTCTATCTATTTGAACTGTAGACTCGTGAAGAACAACAAATTGGAATTGATTGACATATTTTCAGTGCTTCAGTTTTTAATTGTCGAGTGGTAATTTAAATAATGATATTCAGTCTTTTTAAAATTTCAAATATTTTTTTCTTTCACAGACGTGGATGTAACGGAGCCTGGAGTCGGTTCATCTACAGTAGAACGTCGAGGGCGAGGGCGACCGAAAGGGACATTGACAACGAAATACCCAGGGCAAGTGCTAGGGCGACCACGAACGAGACCGGCAGATCGAGATCAATTCCGATGCGCAGATCCTGAAGACGGTTAGAAATATTCAAAGTGATATTTCTTGCATTACAATAATTCTATTACAAATTTTCTTATTGCACTGCATTCACGTCACAAAACTGCACATTCTGACCTCTAGGACTAGACCTGATGTGAAAAAGTTATTTTTGTTACTGATATATCGAATACTCTCACGATGATTCATTATAGTAAATTTAAATTCAAAATAAAAAGATTTCTCGGGTTTCAATTCTGTGCGAAACTATGAATGTTGACGACCATTCGTGAACATTGCAGTCAGCTTCTTCAGGGCTGACCCGAAACTGAAGCTTTAGGTTATGTTGTTCTTATAAATGTATTCTTTACTATGCCTGTGATTGGTCAGAGCGCTCCATGGTGGGGACTGGTCGAACTTGATTGGCCAATCAAGTCTGCTTTGAAAAACCCGGGAGGACGGAAGGCCAAATGAATTTGGTATTATATCTATTGTCGCTATTGATGTTATTAGGGCGTTTTAAGATTCTGATTGCTTCTCTGTGTTTTCTTGGAAAAATATTGTACCTACGTTTTTGCGATGACGGTTCTTCTGTCAAATAAAATGCTATGTCCTGTGTCGATATAATGCTCAGCTACTGCTGAAACCGTGAAATGTTTTAGCCTCACTTTCCTCTCATGTTCCTTTACACATTGACTTACCGCCCTTCCGGTTTCTCCATTATAGACTTTGCCACAAGTACAAGGGATTTTATATACTCCTGGATCATTGAAAGGTTCCTTTTTATCTTTAGGGTTGTTTGGAAGTTGTTCTATTTTCGCAAGTGGTTTAAGTATAGTGTAGATTTTTAGTTTGTTGAGAATTCTTTCCACTTGTTCCGTGATACCTGGAATGAAGGGTAGGATGGTGGTCGTTTTTTTCTCTCTTTCTTCAGTAGGTTGTGTTGACTTGTTTTTTTTTTGAGTGAATTCTCTTATTGCTCTATTAATTTGGTTATTTGTGTCATTGTTTGGTGTTAGGATTTGTTTACCATTTTGTAGTTCCTTTTGTAAGTTTTCTTTATCTGTTATGGAGACAGCTTTGTACACGAGGGAGTTGATTACTGATTGCTTTTTATATGGGCGGTAGTGGGAGGAGGCATGCAGGTATATGCTTGTATGCGTGAGTTTCCTGTGAACTTCATGTCCTTATTTGTTATCGGATCTTTTGTAAACTAGTACGTACAAGAAAGGTAATTTTCCGTTTTGTTCAATTTGCATAGTGAGCTGGATAAGGAATATTATTAGTCGATGAAATTGAAAATTTCGTGTTGTTTGTCTAGCTCATGTCTGCAGATGACGAAAGTGTCGTCAACGTAACGGCACGGAAATTCTGGTCTTGCACACTACCTCCAGAAAACTATTGAAACTATACCTTTTCATATCAAACACTCTCAGATTTGACATTTGGTCCACATTGGACCGCATATCATTTGGCCAATCCCAATGGATCAATGATTTTTGCACAAGAAAAAAGAAATTTGACAAATCACTTCCAGTAAGGCACGCATTATTAACTAACGCAGTGAAAAACATCTCTAACCATCCTCACAGCAATGAAATGATTTCAGCGTCATCTAAAGGACATAATCTTGCAGTCGCTTTCTCCACAATCCCGAAGAAAGAAATCATCAGTGATTAGGAATCAACAATGTATACCCTTCCACCCGAAAAAGCGAATGAAATACGGCGTAGGATGGCCAAAATTTTACGCGGATCCCAACTTCCCTCCTCAAACTTAACTAAACAGGAAAAAACAGCTATTAGATAATTCAATCAGAATAACTACATCACAATATTACTGCAGACAAAGGCCACACAACAGTCATAATGAATGAAGAAGACTATAATAAGAAAATTGTGGACCTTCTTACTAACGATACATATAAAAAACTTAAAAGAAGACCCCACAAAAACAATAGTCAGAAAAACAAAAACCCTTCTAAAAGACCCAGATCTTGACAGCAAAACAATAACTACATTAAAACCTACTAATCCTATCTCTCCAAAACTTTACCAACTCCCAAAAATCCACAAAAACAACATCCCACTTAGACCTATTGTCAGAGGAATAAACTCATCAACTTATAACCTAGCACGCTTTCTCGCCCAAAAACTGAATCCCTTCACAGGAAACTCCATCACACACGTCCGAAGCTCTTTTGACTTAATCTCACACCTCTGATAGAACACTGTCTCACTACTACCTATTTCTCTTTCAATAACCAATTCTACGATCAAACCATAGGAGCAGCAATGGGATCTTCAATCTCACATGTAATAGCCAACATTTCAATGGAAAATCTAGAAACTAAACTCTTTAACAAATCCAAGCTCAAATCGGAATTTTGGTGTTGTTACGTTGACGAAATTTTTGTCATTTGGAGACATGGACTAGACGAACTACACAAATGTTCCAATTCCATCAATCAAATACACCCTAATATCCAGTTCACCATGGAAATTGAACGAAACGGAGAATTACCTTTCCCAGGCGTAGTAGTTTGCAAAAGATCCGATAACACATTAGCATATGAAGTTTACAGAAAACCCACGCATACAAGTAGATACCTGCCCTTGTGTATATAGAGCTTTCTCAATAACTGATGAAAAAAACTTACAAAAGGAACTAAAAAATGTTAAAAAAAAGCCTAATACGAAACGATTACACAAACAACCAAATTAATAAAACAAATTATTGGAGAAAGCGGAAGGGCAGTAAGTCAACGTGTAAAGGAACATGCGAGAAAAGTCAGGCTAAAACATTTTAAGCAATCGGCAGTAGCTGAGCATCATATCGAAACAGGACATAGCATTTTATTTGACAAAACAATTGTCATCGGAAGAACGTAGAATATTTTTCCAAGAAAACATAGAGAATCAATCGAAATCTTAAAACAACCTAATAACATCAACAGGGACAATGGCTATAATACTAATCCGATTTGGCTTTCCGTCCTCCCCGGTATTTTAAAAAAGACTTGATTGGCCAATCAAGTTCGAACAGTCCCCACTATGGGGCGCTCTGACCAACCACAGGCATCATAAAGAATACATATATAAGAACAACATAACATGTCCGTTTGAAGTTATCGATGCTTAGAAGTTATCTTGTTAAATTGCGGACTCGTAAATATCACCGAATCGAAATCGTTCCACACATTTTCAGTGCCCAAGTGTATAATTATTTAGTCGTCAATTGAAATATTAATATTCAGTCTTTTTAAAATTTCAACCTTTCAATTTTTTTCACAGAACTGAATGCTACGGAGCCGGCAGAAGGTCACTTTTCAGGAGAACGTCGAAAGCCAGGGCGACCGCAAGGGTCAGTGACAACGCGACAACCGGGGCAAGTGCTAGGGCGACCGCGCGGGTCACAGTCATTTCAAGATCAATTTCGAGTCGCAGATCCTAATGACGGCCCACCACACAGACTTATCCACTATGGGCGAATCGAAATTAAAGTGTGGTTGAATGGTCCTTGTGTTCGGAAATCTATCTATCCGACTAATTACATTCCTCGAGGTCGATATTATGAATTTCACAATTTTCTAATTCGTACTTTGGAAATAGGTGACATGCCATTAGTGGCATATATCGATGAGGAGGAAAAACTTATAGGAATCCGACCATCCGATCCAACAGGTAAATGAATTTGGGGAATGGTTTTTGGTACACGTGGAACGGAGATTTCGGAAAGTATTATCAATTTGTTTTCACAGCCATTGTAGATGATAACGTTTAAATTTATTCATTTGTTTTGTTCTTGTCAAAGCTGCTACGCGCAGAACAACGGAAGGTCAATCCGGCCATCCAAATGTGCGGACAATCACATTCTTTTTTCTTTGAAGACACGAAGTCTTTTTTGAACTTTTCTTCAAATTTGAAATAACAAAAATTTGGAATAAACCTCCGCAGATATTAATCAATTAGGAGAATAATGGTACGAACACGAACGATTCTGTCTTACATGGGTGTTCTTAAAAATTTTTTAATTTCCACAAGTGAATCTTCAAATTATGTGATGTTTCGAAAAACAATCAATTTAAAATAAGTGATTGTTCGAAGCTGTGCATACAAATTCTTAATCGTTAGATAATAAGTTACTACATTTTTTAATCTGCCAATGCTTGAATGGGAATGACTCATCCTTTAATTTTGAGACTGATTACTAATCGTTTTGTTAATCCACAAATCTTTCTTTTATTTTCAAGGTCTGAGGTACAATCTAGAACCTACTCCATCAGAATGGTATATTAATTATGGTTCGATTTACTTCAAGGTAAAGGTTACGAACTCAGCCCCGACTGGAATTAGTCTCATGCCTGAAAACGCACATATACCTGAAGAACATTCAGTCGAAGAGAAAACTGTAGCGGGCATAACATTCAAGCTGTTTAGAGAAATGCATTATTTAAGAATTACTGGAGTTGAATTTGTCTCTTATGCTCGTATACATGCATGAAGATTATCCCATACAAAAGATAGAGTTCAAATACATAAGAATTGTGTAATATTTTCCTGATGTATGTTCCGGAATAAATACATGATGAACTGAAAATTACTCTTATTATGGTTCTTCAGGTTGTTAATGGTGAAAGTAAATTTTATCCGATGTGTTCAGTTTTGATTTCCCATTATTTGATTTTTTTAAACGATGTGTTAAAAATGTAGTGATTCAATTCGTTAAGGGCATGTGAACGGAATCCTCAACATTTTTTTTCCACATATTTATCAAAACCAACTTACGTTCACATGAAACGCGATATCAAGTTGAAAATTTGAAAAGATGAATATGAAGCACTAAGAAACATGGGTCTGGTCCTGAACTGTTCTAATTGTGATAAATGATATAAGAGAAAGTGAATTGAAATTCAAATCATCTGAAAAGCATGTAATGTTTTGACAAAGTCTGAGAGATTGAGCTCGCAAAACTAAGCGACAGTCACTAAAAATCTAGTACGACAGGGCTTTATGTTCTCGAAGAGAAGAAATCTGAATTCTGAGCGACAACTGATAAAGATTCAAAACACGTTTTCTCAACGAGAGGTAAAATTATTATTTATCATTTATTCATCTGAATTATTAACTTATTGTCATATAATCTATCGATCACTTGACTCTTGGTTACAAAATCTCAGCTCAGAAGTTTAAGGCAGAGTTGAATCAAGTTGTGCACTGAGCACCAATAATCTTCAAACTAAAAGTTGTTCAACTCAATGTTTCTCTACAGAAAACATATTTCTGTTGAAATTATACTTCTCCGTTGGCGCTGCAGTTTCGCGGTTGTCACGATCTGACTTAAGCACATCCTTTGAATCAATTGAAGATTTTAATCACCGTTTTATGAAAATGAGAAATCGGGTGAATTTACGAGAATAAAATTAAATCTGCCCGATAACATTTAATGGAGTTGGTTTACAAGAAAAACTTAAAAATTTACTA
Organism: Andricus quercusramuli; assembly: GCA_932178445.1. Classification (NCBI taxonomy): domain Eukaryota; kingdom Metazoa; phylum Arthropoda; class Insecta; order Hymenoptera; family Cynipidae; genus Andricus; species Andricus quercusramuli. The sequence goes on along the minus strand of CAKNXH010000530.1, from coordinate 113,631 downwards.
TCGCAGTGCCGGCATTCAAGTTTGCATTAGGGATATCAATTTCCCAAAAAAAGGATGCAAATAAGTCTCGCGATCGTGTCTGAAATAGCTGTTCTCTGGATGTCTCTGAGCATTTTCTCACCATAAAACACACTGCTCTTGGATGTTTACATATGAAGATTCTTTTTATTTCTGAATTTATACTATTTTTATGAGAGTAGTTGTAGGCTACGGAAGCTACGATCATGGTTCCTTAAAGAAACCAATCCCGAAGCCACTGGAACGTGTACGTTATCAGCTTCTGCTCCTTCTGGTCTAGAAGGTAAACAAGAGCAGAAATTTACGCTAGATATTATTTGGCAACACTGTTCCTTGGAGTCAGGTCTCTAGTCGCGGATCACCTTACGCAGCAGACAAGACAGTTGGAGATGAAGGTTTCTCCCCTGGATACTTTCTTAGAGATACCAATCTTTGTAGAATGAGAAACAGTGTTCACGGACCAGATTCAGTGATCCCAGAAGAACAGCCTTTTGTATCCGGTTTGCGATGGAATGAGCCTGACGTTAGCAAGCCGTAAATTTGTTGAGTTGGCTGATAAATGAAAATTGCATACCTCCAAGACAGCCGAATATGAGAATTACAAGATGAGCTTTGTAGCCTTGGTGCAGCCTGCTTAGTTCGAAAAGAAGTGCTTGATCTTTCGCCCGTTCTTCTTCCTCCTTTGCCTTGACATTACCATCGGCTGGTGCCGAGAATTCAATCACGTAAATGATCTTGTTCTCCACAACGGATTCGAGTTCTTCCTGGGCGTATGGAAAGACGGGCAATGTATCAACACCATTGAAGTGCGTGCCTAAGATGGTAGTATAACACTTTCATAGTGGCATTGTGTCTTTCTATGCACCCGTAGCGTGCATATTTCGAGCATGCACCGAGAACATGACCAAGTGTTTCTGGCTCTTGCTTGCACTTTTCTGCCCTGGTATACCACTCTAGCTTTCTTCACTTCCATACTTTTTTTCATACAAGCTCTCGTGTTTCTATAGTATGTCTCTCCGGATCAGTGTCTCATTCACAGATTCTAACCATTCTTTCGGCGGTCAATCTCTAAGTATTCTACCATTTACTTCACCTTTACACACTTGTTTGGTCAGTCGTTCATCTTTCATTTTTTCATGATGACCGAACCATCTTGACTGACTTCTCTCCCATATGTCAAATAGTGTCTCTCCTGTACTACATTATTTTAGGATTGCGACGCTTCGGACTTTGTGCATCAGTGTCTCCCCGCATATTGTGCACAGAGGTTTCATGCCAATTGCGTTAATATTACTCTTGTCCTTTTCTTGACAAGTCTATGTCTTGCTATCATCTAGTACAGTCAGTACGAATATAGAATTATGTATTGCCATTTTAGCTTTTTTTGAGATGTTTTTATTTCTAATTATGGACCCTACTCTACAGATAACCTGCTCGCCCTTATTTATGCGCCTATCTAACTCCCCATCTATTTTTGCGTCGCTAGTGAACAGGCTACCCAGATGTACGTGCTTGTCGACTTGTTCTAATCTGTCATCATTTAGGACAATGTCGCACATTTTTTTCTTACTTCTTCCCAAAAACAACATGATTGTTGTTTTATTCACGTTAATTTTAAGGCATATGTTTTTTATGCTTGTATTAAGTTTATCCAACATTCTTTGCAAGTCCTCGATTGATTCTGCCATAAAAATCTTGTCAACTGCGCAAGCTAACCCACGTACCTTCACAGTTTCGAGATCTACACCTTCTTGGTCGAAGGGAGCTATTCTTAGACACTTATCCATAAATATGATAAATATCCATAAGAACATAACGCATCCTTGTTTCACGCCTTGCATAATATCGAAAGGGTCACTCGGTTTCCCATAATTCATAATATTGCGGTTCTGAATTGTGTAGTAAGCCAATGTTTTCAATTTTTCAAAATATTTCTCAATTGTGAAAATGATTAATTCGGGGCACTACAATGAGCAAATGTTACACTTGGAATTCCTTCTTTGATAATATTCAATCATTCAGTATTGAATGGTTCTGCATTTGAAATCGTAGAATTTTAATAATTTTAATTTGAGGTCTTCTCTCATGAAAATTGTTTAATTTTTATGAATAACATTTTCAGATTATTCGATTGTTGATCTTTTCAAAATTAACAAATCTCCATTTGGTTTTCAATTATGTGCAAACACTCTTGTATTTTTTTTCTGAAAATTAATTTATTTTTGTACTTCACTTCTCGGAAATATCTACAAAATTTAGGTTTGATCGTTCAGGAAGCAGGATGAAAATTACATTCACCTCATCTTTTAGCTCTGTAAGAATGATCAGTTTCAAAATCTATTTGCTTGAAAAATGTTGACTACAAATTTTGTAGAACTGTAGATTATTTTATAGTCTATGTCAATGTTTTGACCAATTTATACAGACATACGTTCCAGTGTTAAATTTGTTCTATAAAAAATTATTCTTTACAAAAATCGTTGTCTTCCAGTATTGGAATGATATTTAGTAACGCAAAATTTCCATACATTGATAGAATTATGAATATTCTGAGGCTATAAGCAAATTTGTCAATTGGTTTGAGTCCAGGGGTTATTGGAACAGCATTTAACATAGAAATGAGAGCATTTGATCAAAGGGAAATTTTTTATGATGAAGTATCTGATTCTTCAATTGCAATTCTAATAGAAATTTAACTTTCATAATTTATTCCTGGGTTTGGACCTTTCTGGTTGAACCTGAGTTCGAAGAGTTCCTTAAGGGGTGAAGGGATTTCTTGGATTTGAGGGATTTCCTGGATTTGGATTTGGGGCCGGACCCTTGCTGGCACATTTTGGTCCCTGAGGCCTTTAAAAATTAGTTGTTCCAATTCCTACATTATTTATTTGATCAAAAAATTTCAGAAACTATGGGAATGTATTGAGAGAAGAAAAAATATGAATGCTTGGCGAAAACTTAATAAATTCCTATTATCAAGCTAGGTTGATTGTACTGATAATAATTTAGTTTCACGAGATATAAAATTTACAGCGTACTATGTACTAGGTTTGTCACACATTGCTTCTAATTTTAACTGTTTATCCTAGCCTAAATACACGTCACAATGCGTCTTCCACGTAGTCTTCACACATTGGAAAGTTTTACAATCCCGTGTTTTTTTTTTTTGGGTGGTCTTGCCGACGTGTAATCCGATAGTGATGAGTATCTATATATAACATTAGATATGTTTAATATTTCTCACTCGCCATTACAAAATCTATCTAAAAACATGAAGATCTGTACTAGCGCTCTGATTCTTACCATAGCGATTTTTCAGCATTTTGCTGGTAAGTATACATAATATAATATAAATCCTGAACCCAAATATCATATATTACATATTCCCAGAATAGAAGCTGGAAACTGTTAAGCCTGAGTTCAATGTAAGCGATTGTTGAACCCGTTTTAGTTAACATATGTTAGACGCAAAGACGCTTTGATTTGCGATTAGCCCAATATAACAGTTTCTTCTGAGGCTTCAAAATGTTCACATTCTTAATTAGATGTTTTTGATGTTTCTGCTGCATGATATTATTTTATGTCTGAAGCTCTTGCGAAATTTTTATTTGATTTTGAACACTTGCACTTTTGAATGGTTCAATTGTGACTACAGGGAAACTAGAATAGTTTACTATTCAATTCCCAATTTCAAACCTTTTTTGCTAGAAGTGTCAAAGTATCATAAATGAAGCTTGGGCAAAGATAACGTTGGATCAACACAAGCCTGATTTGCTCGAATGTTCGTTTGAAGTTGAACTATGAGCACACGTCAATTTTATACTACAAATACAGTTATGAATAAACCTGTCTTCATCCAACGTTCTCTTAGCCATACCTGAAAATATTCTTCAATCTTGGACACAACAATAATCAGATGTTATGTTAGGTTTTCCTTTGATATTTCATTATTCATTTTTTAATGTTCCTCTATTTGAAATCGGGCAATATTAACAGTTTTAATTTTGAATATTTAGAGTTAAAGATTTATTTCATTTTTTGCTGTTTCATAGCCACTGGCAGGATCCCTCATAATAAGTGAAAAGGAAATGTTTCGGGTTACAATCGCGTGCAAAACTTCGAATCTTACCGACGTTTCGTGAACAGTGCAGTTCACTTTTTCAGGACTAACCTGGTCAGGTTATGTTGTTCTTATATATACTCTCTACTATGCCTGTGACTGTCCACAGAGCCCAACCGTGGAAATTGGTCATAAGTTATCGGCCAATCGAATCTTTTTTTTAAAACCCGGGAGAACGGAAAGCCAAATCGTATTGGTATTATATCCATTGTCCCGATTGATGTTATTACGGTGTTTTGAGATTTCGATTGCTTCTCTATGTTTTCTTGAAAAATATTGTATGTCTCGGCGATGACGGTTGTTCTTTCAAATGAAATAGTCTGTCCTCCTTCGACATGATGCTCAGCTAGTGCTGATTGGGCGAAATGCTTGAGCCTGGCTTTGATCTCATGTTCCTTCACACGTTGGCTCCCCGCCCTCCTGGTTTTCCCAATACAGACTTTGCCACAAGAACAAGGGATCTCATATACTTCCGGATCACTAAGAGGTGCCTTTTTATCTTCAGGGTTGAGTAGAAGTTGTCTTACTTTCGCACGTGGTTCAAATATGGTGTGCATGTTATGTTTGTTGAGAATTGTTCCCACATGTTCCGTGACACTTTGGATGTAGGGAAGGATGGTGGTTTTTCATTATTGCACTGCACTCACAGTACGTAACTGCACATTTGGAGCCATCGAATTGCTTCTTATCTTTATTTATTCTAAAGATAAAGTATTTGTGAATAAATCCCCGTGAAGAGTGAATTATTGAATATTTCCGAATTTTGATGTTTGAAAAAGGTGTCCGAAAAATCCTGTTATAGGGGATGTTTTGCCCTCTCACTATTGAAAAAAATTTGTTAGGTTTAAAGTGATCGGATCGTCAAATTTGGAACACTTTTATCTTCCAGGTACTTTTCATTAGAAAGTTCATAGATTTTTTTGAGCGATTTGCAACAAAAAGAAGTTAGTCACGTTGACTTCTGACCCTGATTCTGAGCTGGAAGTGAAGAAACTTTAACGGGTGTAATTGTTAAAATGAATAACCATTGTTCATAACATAATTTAGTCATTTTATTTTGCAATATACTGGGTATTTTTTCATAACTTGAGACATCCGAATACCTCGAAAAATACGCATCCTATGAAAAAAATATCCGTGATGAATACCTTTTATTTTCGAGGGGAAAAGCGACTTTGAAAGAACCCCCCCCCCCCCCCCAGGAGACAGGTTTGGTGATTTTTTCCTTCTTCGCGAATCGAAAGAATTATTTTGGATAAAACTTACGTATTTCATAAAGGAGAATCTGAACCTGCGACAAAAAACTGAGGTTCCCATTTCAAATTACAAAGTGACCCTCACTCCTGTCTCCTGGGGGGTTGAAGTAGGGTAAATTCGTTCAAAGTCGCTTATCCTTCTCGGAATAAAAAGTTTTTATTGAGGATATTTTTTTTCATAGGATGCGTATTTTTAAGATATTTCGATGTCTCAAGCTGAAAAAAAACACTCAGTACTTGTGAATAAGCAATCCCAGGTTGAGGTACAGAAATACATGTAATATACATTTGTTAAAAATTCATGGTTTTGCTGTTGAAAATTGAACTATGCAGTTCAACGTTGAACTCTTTCATTGAAAATGAATTCTATTTGTTGAAGATTTGTCATTTAAGTTGACACTTCAATTTGATTATAAGTAACCGCGTGAAAAAAGTTTGCATGGCTCACGCATGGCAATAAACTTGGAAATATCTGGCTAAAGCATGGTACACGGCTGAATGGTAGCATGGCTAAAGCTCTGCTCGTGTCCGTCTCCCTTGCTTAGGACATGCTAAACACGAATGAATATTTTTAAGAACATGTAACTGATAGAGAACGTTTGCCAATAGTCGACACATCTCTTCATGGTAAGTCCACTACCCGGGTGCACCAGAACGTGCACCAGGTCGTTCAAGACGTCATCTACGAGAACATTGTAAAAATTTAAATTGTGGCAGCAGCCAAAATAACTACCAATGGTGAGTAGACGATCAGGATGCTCCGGATCGTGCACCAGTTCGTTCAAGACGTCATCTACGACAACTTTTCCAAAATTAAAATCATGGCAGCAGCCAAAATAATTACCAATGGTGAGCTGACGATAAGGATGCTACAAATCGTGCACCAGATCGCTCAAGACGTCATCTAGGAGAAAATTGAAAAAACTTACATTGTGGCAACAGCCAAAATAACTACCAATCGTGAGCAGACGATCAGGATACTCCGGATCGTGCACCAGGTCGTTCAAGACGTCATCTACGAGAACCTTTCAAAATTTAAATTGTGTCGATAGACAAAATAACTACCAATGGTGAGCCGACGATCATGGTGCACATGATCGCGTACCAGGTAGTTGAGCACGTATTCTACAAGAACTTTTTGAATAGTTGAATTGTGACCATAGCCAAGTAACTGCAAATGGTGAGCCGACTATGCAGGTGCACCGGATCGCGCACCAGGTAGTTCAGCACGTATTGAATCACATCTTCTGGTAAAATTTTGAACTGGTAGGCCTGACACTTGGGTTTTTTCATCTTGAATGAATAATATAATTATATAATGCTGAAGCAATATATCTTCTCTCATTTCAATGAAGTAGCAATTATGAAACTGTACTTTCTAAAGAGATTGTTTCATTGTCAGATGATTTTGGTATCACTTGCGGTCTCAGTGGCTTTTGTTAAACTGAAGTACCTGGTTTTGCGGGACTGACTAACGTCAGATTTAAAACATTTTCCAGAACTTCCAAATTTGGCAGTGTCCCTTTTTGGAAGAAAAATTTCGAAAAGTGTCAGTTGATGATAAATTTCTAAAAAAAAATCTATGTTGGATTTTGCTATGTTTTATTTTGAATAAAATATCATAATTTTTTTAATTTGGAATAGGCCTAAGTGAAGGAAGGAACGCGAGAAAATTGTTTCAATTGAAATTTTACCGTGTAAAGTATTAGAATGCTCACCATCCTCAGAAGCTAATTTTGATGACGTGACTTTCCTTGCTTTGGTAATATATGAGATAATCAAATTCTTAATTAATAAGAAGTAGTAGAGATATAAGATATACACTAAATTCGCAAAATCATAGGTTTTTAAAATTCAAGATAAAGCTTAGGTCTCATAATTTTCTGCAGAAAAATTTGACTGGTTGGGTTAGGAAGAGGTTCGCATCTTCTGGTAACATTTCGAACTGATGGGCCTGACACTTAGGTTTCTTCAACAAATAAAATAATGTTCTAGTGATATGATACCAAAAAAATGTGCCTTATTTTATCATAATGAACCGAAAAATTAAACAAATTTACTTTCTGAATAGGTAGCTATATCAAGTAAAGGAAATAAGAAAAAAAGACATTTATAGCGACATCAAAAAAATAAATTTTTGAAGTAAATGAAGTATGATAAAAAAAATTATGAAGGGTTTTTTTGTCCAAGAAAACTGGGGTTATTTGATTTTTTGACATGAAAAATGTTTTTTTTTTTTTTTTGAAAGCGGCTAAGGCGAAGATTTTTGTTGTTATCGAAAAATAGTTTTAAGACGTCCCAGATACAAAATAAAAAAAAAATCTTGGCTTTTGCATCATTGGGTTGAAGTCACTTCAACGGAACCTCATGTCCACGAGAATATGTCACTTTTGGGACACACTAATTTTTCAAGAAATTCTATAAACTATCAAGTGCAGCCGAGTCGTCGACTCAACACTTAAGATTGTTTTGCTTGTTGAGGGAATTTAAATTTCAAAAAATTTCTCATAGATGAAGTCTTGAATGGCCTGCTCCACGATCCGGGGCACCCGGAGCGTCAACTCACAATTGGTATTTATTTTGGCTGTTGGCACAATTCGAATTTCAGAGAAGGTTTTTGTAGAATACGTGATAACCTACCTGGTGTGCGACCCCGTGCACACAGATCGTCGACTCACAGCTGGTAGTTATTTTGAATGTTGGCACGATTTGAATTTCTTTTTAATTCTTGTCGAATACGTGCTAAACTACCTGCTGCGCGATCCGGTGCACCTGCATAGTCGGCTCACCATTTGCAGTTATTTGGCTATGGTTACAATTCAACTATTCAAAAATTTCTTGTAGAATACGTGCTCAACTACCTGGTGCACGATCAGGAGCATTCTGATCATCGACTAACCATTGGTAGTTATTTTGGCTTCTGCCACAATTTAAATTTTGAAAAACTTCTTGTAGATGACGTCTTAAACGACCTGGTGCTCGTTCAGTAGCATCCTGATCGTCGACTCACCATTGCTAGTTATTTTTGCTGTTGCCACAATTTGAATTTTGAAAAAGTTCTCGTAGATGACGTATTGAATGACCTGGTGCAAGATCAGGAGCATACTGATCGTCGACTCACCATTGGTAGTTATTTTGACTCTTGCCACAATTTAAATTTTGAAAAAGTTCTTGTAGATGACGTCTTGAATGACCTGGTGCTTTGTCAGGAGCATCCTGATCGTCGACTCACCATTGGTAGTTATTTTTGCTGTTGCCACAATTTGAATTTTTAAAAAGTTCTTGTAGATGACGTCTCGAACGACCTGGTGCACGATCAGGAATATCCTGATGGTCGACTCACCATTGGTAGTTATTTTGGCTTTTGCCACAATTGAAATTTTGAAAAAGTTCTTGTTGATGACACCTTGAACGACCTGGTGCTCGGTCAGAAGCATCCTGATCGTCGACTCACCATTGATAGTTATTTTGGCTGTTTCCACAATTTGAATTTTGTAAAAGTTCCCGCAGATGACGTATTGAACGACCTGCTGCACGATCCGGAGCATCCTGATCGTCGGCTCACCATTGGTAGTTATTTTGGCTGTTGCCACAATTTAAATTTTGAGAAAGTTCTCGTAGATGACGCCTTGAACGACCTGGTGCACGATTAGGAGCATCCTGATCGTTGACTCACCATTGGTAGTTATTTTGGCTGTTGCCACAATTTAAATGTTGAGAAAGTTCTCGTAGATGACGTCTTGAACGACCTGGTGCACGATCCGGAGCATCCTGATCGTCGACTCATCATTGGTAGTTGTTTTGGCTGCTGCCACAATTCAAATTTTTTCAGTGTTCTCGTAGATTACGTCTTGAGCGACCTGGTGCACGTTCTGGTGCGACCAGTAGTGGACTTACCATTTAGAAATGTGTCCGTTATTGGTAAACTTACATGTTCTTAAAAATATTCATTTGTATTGAGCGTGTCCTAAGCATGGAAGACGGACACGAGCAAGGCTTTAGCAATGCTACCATTCAGCCGTGACACATGCTTCAGCCAGATATTTCCAAGTGTATTGCCATGCATGAGCCATGACAAATTTTTTCATGCGGGTATCTTTATGAATTTCCGGAACCGAAAATATAGTACTGGAATTTCCAATAAGAAAGAACGAACTTTTAACCAAAAATAGTTGAATTTTGTCATCAGGTAGTAATGATTTATTTCGTATTTGTGCGAAACAACGAGGTACAGAAAAAGTTTTTTCAGAACAAGGGAAAAACGAATTCTTCCAAAAGAGGTCGAAGAGGTGAATGAGGGATAAAGTACCATAAGCGACCTTATCTCATACACTAGGAGTGCGATTAAAGACTTAAAAGACTGCGAAAGACTTTTCTGCGAGCGCATGTCACCTACCTTGAATAATTTTCCCAACCTAAATTTGCAGAGTATTCGTTGCTTTGAAAAACTTTCAGTTTAAAATTAATTATCCTCAAATGCCATCTTCTTGAATTGTGGACTGGTTAAGAATGACAAATTGGAATATATTCACATATTTTCAGTGTTTTAGTTTATATTTGTCGAGTAGTTGATTTGACTAATGACATTCAGTGTTTTTAAAATATACAATCTTTGTTTTTTAAAGAACTGTATGCAACGGAGCCGGGAGAAGGTTCATCCTCAATGGAAAGTCGAAAGCCAGGGCGACCGAAAGTGTCATCGACAACGCGAAAACCAGGGAAAGTGCTAGGGCGACCGGGAATGAGACCGGCAGATCCAGATCAATTTCGAGTCGCAGATCCTAATGACGGTTAGAAATATTCGAAATGATATTCCTAGCATAACAATGATTCTATCACTTCAATTATGGTACTGCACTCACATCACAAAACTGACATGCAGACCTCTACGGCTTAACCTAATTTTAAAAAAGTATATTTTTGCTGGGTTGGAAATTCGTTTTCTCGAAAATCTTATTTTCTAAAATGACCCACCCCTTCTTTTATCTTATTTTTCACCTGGAAGAGGAAGCAGAGAATGCGCTTAGCCGACTTTACGCTGTAACCTAGCCGGCTTTACCCCATAACTTAGCCCATTTATCACGTACTTGAAATGACTTTACCCTGTACCATAACATACCTTATCTCGTACCCTAGGAGAGAGAGAATGTAAAAAGTCTCATCTTATAATTGTTGAAAGGTTAATTTAAACATTGGTAGTGAATCTTTTTGAAATTTCGAAGCTTTATGTTTTTTTAGGACTGAATGCAACGAAGCTGGGAGAAGGTTCCTCTTCAGGAGAACGTCGGAAGCCAGGGAGACCGCGAGGTTCAGTGACAGCGCGAAAACCGGGGCAAGTGCTAGGGCGACCGAGTGGGTCACGGTCATCTCAAGATCAATTTCGAGATGCAGATCCTAATGACGGCCCACCAGATAGACTCGTCTACTATGGGCAAATCGAAATTAAAGTGTGGTTAAATGGTCCTTTAGTTCGGAAATCTATCTATCCGAGTAATTATATTCCGGAAGGGCGATATTATGATTTTCACAATTTCCTAATCCGTACATTGGAAAGAGGTGACGTACCATTAGTGGCATATATCGATCAGGAGGAAAAACTTATAGGAGTCCGACCGTCCGATCCAACAGGTAAATGCATGCGGGGCATGGTTTTTGGTACACGTGGAACCAGAGATTTTGGAAAGTATTATCAATTTGTTTTTACAGTTATTATAGATGATAACGTTTGAATGCATTCGTTTGCTTTGTTTTTGTTGAAGTTATTACGCGCAGAAAAATGGAAGGTCAGTTTGGTCATCCAGATGTGCGGACGATCACATTCTTATTTCTTTGAAGAAACAAAGTAATTTTTCAACTTTTCTTCAAATCTAAAATGACAAATAACCGAGGGGGAAACAACTCCTAAAAATGCGGTCCATAGGAGGTGGATTACAACGGATGACCCTGGATTACATGAAATTATGGTGGATTACTCCGCGTAAACTAGACTTACACGAATTTTTAACTAAAATGGTTATTTTTTAACAAAATGGTTAAATTTCCAACAGAATAGTGAACTTTTCCAACAAGAACATTCATTTTCTATCGAAAAAGATGAATGCTTGAAAAAAATATATCAATTTCCAACTGAAAAATATACATTTTCAGCAAAATAGTTGAATCTTCTAATAAAATATATCAATATTTCACCAAAAATGTAATAGTTCAATTTTCAGTTCAAAAATAAATATTTAACTAGAAAACAATGCTTTTTCAATAAAATAGTTGAATTTTCAAACAAAGTGGTGAATTTTCAACTAAGATTAAGAATCTTCAAATAAAATATTGATTCTTTAACAATACTGTGAAATTTTCTACAAAGTAGAATAATTTTTAACCAGGAGAGACGATTTATCAACAAAAAATGTAACGCGTAATTGATATTTCAGCCTAAACAGATTTTAATTTGAAATAAGAAACCCAGTTTAAGTCAACCAAAAAGACGAACTCTCAACAAAACCTTTTAAGGCTTCAGACAAAAAGGATAGTTTTCAACGAAATTGTTTTTTTTCTCGAAAAAAAATGGTTATTGTCCATAAAATCCTTGATTTTTCTAACAAACAAGTCGAATTTTTAGCCCAAAAAGACGAGTTTTTAGCAAAACCGTTGAACTTTTAACAAAAAAAAGACTTTTTCACAAAATTGTTGAATATTCTTCGAAGTACA